>OX637865.1:3066532-3130462 GCA_951802705.1 Netelia virgata
CTTCGACTATACATATAATGTACGAACACAAATATATATATATATATAATATAGATGTATAGTGAGGGTATATATATGGGGCATTTCACGCCAGACCGGACACCATTTAGCTTTTGCATCTTCGATTTGTTTGAAATTTTTTTATGTTCTAGTATTCGTTGAAAGAGGCCTGCATGATATTTTTCAATTTTTTTTTGTCGAAGTGTTTTCAAGATATCTTTTTTTTTAAAATTACGTTACTTTTTTCTTAAACGTCGATAACTTTACGAAAAACGGGCGAAATTGGATGTTGTTTTTTTGTAAATTTTCTTTGTAAACGCGCTGGTGATAGAAAAATATCGAACAAATTTTTCAAACTGTATTTCTATAAGATTTTCAAGTTTCAAATTTAAATTGTTGCTTTACAAAAAAAAAGTATCGATCGCTTTGCTTGAAAATTTGTTGTACAAAAACTGTAATTTATTCGACAACTTTTAAGCCTAGTTCGATAATGAGACAACGAACGGATCTATTTTTTATAGATTTTTCAATTTCCATATTTTAGTTTTATCCGTGTCGAAGAATATCAGATATTTTTCAAAACTTTTCAATTTTGTGAAAAAATCGATATCGATTGAAAGCTATACGACAAAAAAGAAATTGAAAAAAATTATCAAGGCCTCTTTCAACAAATACCAGAACATAACAAATTATCAAAAAAATCGGAGATGCCAAACCTAAATGGTGTCCGATCTGGCGTGGAAGGCCCCATATATATGTATATAATTGTATGTATATATGTACAATCGCAATATATATATATATATGTAGGTATTTGTGTGTATAAACAGACGCCCTCGACCAAGCCGAGCGGACCGAGAGATAAACGAAAATTAAAGCGGTCCGATCCCCCATCCTCCCGGGGCATGGAGGAGGTGGAGGGGATGTGAGAGAGTTCGGGTCCGGTTCGGCTCGAGAACTCGGGATTTCTCGGTGCCGGGTTTGTCGAACGTACGGGGCCTGGACGAATCTCTCTCTCTCTCTCTCTCTCTCCCTCTCTCTCCCTCTCTCCCTCTCTCTCCCCTCTCTATCTCTCTTTGTGTGTATCTCGAAACTCAACGAATAACCATCTCTCCCTGCCGTTCGAATTTTCGATGCTCGAACGAAAACAAGTCGATATATGCTTGTGTATATAAGATTTTAGACGTTTATATATGTATATACACTTTTCGTTTTGTATAGATATATATATATGTCCATATATGTATGTGTATATATAGATATAAGGAAGGAAGAGTACGAGTCGATCGAGCTCGACCGACGTCATAGGCCTCAGGTTGGGCCAGGTCAGTGCTCATTGGTCTAGGCACGCATCGGCTCTACCCCCTCTTCTATCTCGTTGCATCCACGTCGTTCATTCGGTAAGGCCCCTCGGGACAAGTGTGAATTAACCGAAAGCCAGAAGACGCGTTCTTCGAGCGTCGAGTTTTACAATTTTTGATATTTTTGTTTTGTTTTTTGTTTCTTCTTCTTCTTCTTCTTCTTCTTCTTGTTGTTTTCATTCCACGAGAACGGTTTCTCGACGAAAAACCTTGACCGTGTCAAGATCTTCGTTGCCCTTTTTATTCGAGATACGAATATTTTTATTTTATTTCCTTTTTCTTTTTTCGATGAATTTTAATAAGAAGACGAAGAAGTAACTTTGAGAACGAAGGTCGAAAGGTCACGAACCAATGACACTGGAATTTTTCTTTTTCTTTTTTCTTCTTTTTTCTTTTGTTCGAATAAATTTTCCTCACCTCGGTTCGCTCTGTTTTTTTTGTTATTTTATTTCTCTTTTTTTTGTCGTTTGTATTTTCGACTCTTCGTCCAAGACAAAGTTTTTCTCTCGTACTATCGACATCGACCTCGTACGAAAGACGAGTCGACCAGCTTTTTTGTCCTCTTTTTTTTGCGTATACGCTTAAGTTTAATGTCACGCGTCTCATTTTCTAGCCGGATGAATCATCGGAATTCGTTAACTGTTTACTGAACTTCTTCTTTCTTATCGCGTCTTTTTTTTTCTTTTTTCCTGCCTCGTTTGAATTTATATATCACTTTTTTCTTCTTCTTTTTTTCCCAAATATTTCAACCATTTTTTTCTGGAATATTTTTTATTTTCTCGCGAACTTTTCGCCTTTATCTCATCACGCCCCGGGGTATTACTCTTGTCTACTTTATTTTCGAAACGTCGAGACGATCCTCGAAACGACGATCTTTTCAAGAATCCGAAGAGAAGATCTCGCGTTAATGTCTTTTTTCCTGTTTTTTTCTTTTCTTTTTCTCTTGACCCCGAAAAAGGTTTCGAGATAAGCCGCTATTAGCGAACGTGCAACATCGGCATTTCCGGTTTTTTTTAGGATTTTAGGCGTTATCGTTATTTCAAGATCGTTTCGAACTTTTCGCAGTCGCCGGTCAAGGGAGAGAAAAAGAGAGAGAAAGAGAGAGACAGACGGACAGAGAGAAAGAGAAAGAGAGCGAGCGGGGGGGGGGGATATTCGATATATGTTTACACCACAACGATAACGACAAGAAAAACATTTATTTATATAATTTATTATCGTTCCATATTTATTTATTTAATCGGCTTATAAATAAACAAACAATTGAAAAAGACAAAGAAACAGCAAAAAAAAAACGGGACCGACAAACATTGTTCTCGCGAGCATACGACGACGTCGTTAAAATGCGAAAAGAGCGTTGGACTCGAGATCGTTGCGTATTCAATTTTTGACGCACCTCGCCATTATTCAAGAAGGAATAATGAAAATTCGATTCAAATCGCTCGTACGACAGTTCGACCCTTTTTCCATCTCTCTCTCTCTCACGTTTTATTTTCGTTGTTTTTTCGTCCTCTTACATTATCGTCCATGCAAATTACGTTCGCGTCCTCAACGTTAATTTTTCGAGCGATATTTTCTAACGTGTGAAAAATTTCGATCGCTCCTCTGTTTCTTTTTCTTTTCTTTTTTTTTCTTCTATTTTTCGTTCATTGCTCGATCTTAAAATTAAAATCATCGACGCAATTATGTTTCGAGGGCTCGAATGTTGTTGTTCGTCGTTAAACTTTTGCGATCGCCAATAGGAGAAAGAAAATCGTTTTGTGACACACCCATCGTTAAATTTATTCGTTCTAGAACCAAATGCAACGAGAGAGAGAGAGAGAGCGAAAGAGAAAGAAAAAAATAGAGAAAAAGAGAAAGAGAGAGAGAGAGAGAGAGAGAGAAAGAGGAATGAAGATCAAGATGACGATGGAAACGTCATCCCTGCACCGGGACTCGGCCACGACGCACCATAAAGACCATCTCACATTTCCAACTTATTATCCGGGATCGTTTTCGATCCGTTACTTCTCTCATCCGTGCGAGAGTGCGTTGGTGGAAAGAGGAAGGAGACGAAGAGAGGAGGAGTGAAAATTTGCCTTTTCGAGTTTTGAGGGGGTTTCGACTCGGCTTTTGGTACATTCTCGTAGTTATAACTATATGTACAGCTTTATACGTATATATATATATATATGTATGTATGTGTGTCTGTGTGTGTGTGTATGGATAAATATATAGATATATGTAAGGCCGGAGGGCCTCAGCGTCCCTGAGCCCTCGTCGGAGATTCATTTTTCAAGGGACTTAAGGACCTGTTGCCTCTCTCCCTCTGTCTCTCCTTCTTTCTCTTTCTACCCTCTCTTTGATTCGCTTTCTATCTCTCTCACTTCTTCTCCCTATTTCACTTTTTTTTTCTTTTTTTCTTTTACCTTTCTCGCCTCTTCCAGGGCTGCATAAAAGCAAAACACAGGCGCAGTCGATCTGCCGAGCCTTCTCGGCACTTGACTCTCTTTCTCTTCTCTTCTCTTCTCTCTCTCTCTCTCTCTCTCTCTCTCTCTCTCTCTCTCTCTCTCTCTCTCTCTCTCTCTCTCTCGCTTTTTTCGGTCCTTCTGTTTCTCTCTTTCTCGCTCCCTCTTTTTTTTCTTTCTTTCTTCGTTTCTCTGCCCCCCCCCCCCCCCCCTACCGACTATACATCACTCTTGCAGTAGACATCCGACACTCGGGGAAAAAGACGGCTTATACGTGCCAGAGAAGGGATAGAGAAAGAGAAGGATGAAAGGAAAATCGAGAGAAAGAGACAAATGTGAAAAAATGAGATAAAAATAATCGTCAATTTTGAAAGCCATCGAAGTTTCGTACGGAGAAAGGGAAGAAGATATTCTCGATCACGGTTCGATGATCGATTTCAATAATAAATAAAATTCTCAAAAAATAAAAATAAAAATAAAAATCAATTCTCACATTTCTGGTCGAATTTTTGACAAATCGAACCAATTAGCCTCGCGATAAATGTAATTTGCGAATGAGAACGAGCGACGCGGAGAAACATTGCCCCGAATCACGTTTTTTTCAGTACTCGAGGATGTTCGCGATGCCAAGGAGTAGGAGGGTGGTCGAGGAGGTGAAGAAGGGGGGGAGGGGACGATCTTTATCATTATAGCACGAGAGAAAAAAATCGCACCGTCAAAACACGCCCACCAATTCGGGAACAAAATTGCTTCGTAATGGACCACAATAAACTTTTCTCGTCTCCTTCTCTCTCTCTCTCTCTTTCTCTCTTTCTCTCTCTGCCATCGGATTCACAAGAGGGGAGTCGTGGTTTCGTGACATTAAAAAAAAAACGCCGTCCGAAAGTTTCAGCTCGTAATTTTATTTAAAAATTTCTTTAAAAAGTAAAGATTCTTTATCTTAATTTTTTTGCCAATTTTTTTGTTGCTATATTTTGATTTTTGTATTTGTTTTTATTTAGAATTTTATTTATATGAATTTTTTGTTTCATTCGTTGGGAAAATAGCTCGAGATTGATAAACAAATTTTTTTTCGGTTTGTACGACACGCCTCTCGAGTCTTTTTTTCTCTCTGTTTCTCTTTCTCGTATGCGCGCGCATTCTCTCCATTCGACTCTTATCGGTGACTGTACCAAGCTCAGTTGTTTACATTTGAAGCGAGGGCGACGTTGCCAACTCCGCGGACCTGTTGCGCCTCGCTCATCGAGTCGCTCTCGACTCCCGCCATATGAGAACCCGGGTCGGTCATTAATTAACTCCGTCGGACGACGACGTGGCCCTCTCGCGGTCGCATACGATATCTCGTCCTGGACGCAACTGCGTACCGAATTAATTCGTATCTCGTTGATTTTTTCTTCTATTTATTTTCTTTGTTTTGTTGTTTCTTCTTATTTTCATTCGCAGGACGGCCTCTCGTGCGATCGAACCTGAAAAATCGAATGTAACGGGTGTGAGCTGTGAGTCGAAGTGGGGAGAGATTGTAGAAATTTATGAGAATTGCGTTAAATTTGAGTTAAAAGAAATAATTGTGATTTAATGAATTTTGAGACGATTGAAATTCATGAGAATTACGTTAAATTTGAGTTTGAAAATTGGTATTTAATGAATTTTGAAACGATTAAAATTCATGAAAATTACGTTAAATTTAAATTAACAGAAATTTGAGTTTAAAAATTGTTTTTTAATGAATCTTGAGACGATTAAAATTCATGAAAATTACGTAATAAATTAACAGAAATAATTGTCATTTAATGAATTTTGAGACGATTAAAATAGATGAAAATTACGTTAAATTTTAGTTAAAAAATTGTTATTTGTTGAATTTTGAGACGATTAAAATTGATGAAAATTACGTTAAAATTGAATTAAAAAAATAATTGGCATTTAATGAATTTTGATACGATTAAAATTGCTGAAAATTACGTTAAGTTTGAGTTTAAAAATTGTCATTTAATGAATTTTGAGGCGATTAAAATTGATGAAAATTACGTTAAAATTGAATTAAAAAATAATTGACTTTTAATGAATTTTGAGGCAATTAAAATTAATGAAAATTACGTTAAAATTGAATTAAAAAATAATTGACTTTTAATGAATTTTGAGGCAATTAAAATTGAATAAAAAAAATAATTGACATTTAATGAATTTCGAGCCGATTAAAAAACTGATTAAAATCAATCGAGATTCGAGTAAGAACGGCCAATTCTTGAAATTTCGTGAATTTTCAGTGAAATTCAATTGAAACGAATCAAAATTAAACGAAACGTAACTCCATCGAATTTAGAACACGAACGAAAAGTAAATTTTCGATCGAAACGTGTTATCGAAGTACGATAACGAAGTCAAAATCTTCCTCCCGATTAAACTTTCCACCCGATTAAATCTTTTACTCGCCGATCTTTCAAATTTCTCGTATCGATCGAAATTTTCTAAATTTTAATCACGACGAGTCGATCGAGCCGATTTTTGTTCGTTTCTCGAAACGAAACGCGCGGCATGCGAGTGGCAGGCTATGATTACGAGGACGATGAAATTTTTACGACGACGCTCTTTCATCGTCGGGAGTAATTTAACCGTCAAATTTGTTCATTGACTCGCGAGAGCTCGTCCGAAAAAATTTCTAGAGGCGCCTTCTTTTCACGTACGAACGTTAATAACGCGATTATTTTCGAGCGTGACGTAGCTCGCCTAGATCCAACCACGGAGTCATTTCCGATTTAATGGTCGTTGATGAAAAAAAAATAAAAAAATTGAAAACAAAAAAAACAAAACAAAAATCAAAATAAAATATCAAACTGGCGTCATATCGTCGGTGCAATAAATTTGAAAATATCGCCTACGATACGGAATTGTAAATAATTCCGCGCTCCGGGCAAAACTTTCACCCAAATTCTCTAACGTAGCTTAATCGATTTGTTTTTGGATCAAGCGGACATTTTTTTTACTCTCGATTACGCGCCTTTTCGAAAAATTATTATTTTAATTCTCTCTTTCTCTCTGTCTCTTTCTCTCACTCCTCATCTTCCGAGACTTTACAGACTCGATCATGACCAAGGTCGTTCTAGCCTCGGGCTCTCTTTATTCCAATGCTGACAATCTCTCGTATCCCGTGGAATATTCCATCGATCTCCTGACCTATGATCGAACCTCGCGTCTTTCGAATTTCATGGCGTTTCGTGGATTCGTCACGGATTACGGAACATTTTTTTTTCCATATTTACCGTCCACATTGAGAAATTATCTAAGAAATCCGTACGACAGGACCGATAAGATTTTCTTTAATTCGAAAAATGGATAAATTTTGTTTTTTTAATCGAGAATTTTTTTTTTTTTTTCGATAATCGAAAATTTTTTTATTGTTTTTTTTTTTTAAATCGACGATAAAATTGTCGGAGTAAAGAAAGAAAGAAAGATAATAACTCGTGTTCCACAGAATCCAGTTTGTTAGATACTCATTCAGGTTTTCGCGACGTTGTTGTTGTTTTTTTGTTTAATGTTTCTTTTTGTTTTGATTTATTTTTCATCTTCGTTCTAGGCCTGTTTAGCAAAGTCACCGCAACTTCCTCTCGAATAAGACGCGTCTCGCGGCGCTCGACGTACGGAAAATCACGTGTACTTATAGTCGCAGCTTAGCGGGTATAACGGGTGTGCGGAAACGCGAGAGAATAAATAAACGAGAATAACAAAACAAACAAAATAAAAGAAAAATAAATCACAAAAATTACGGATAAAACAAAATTATTCATAAATAAGAAATAAATCAATATTTAAAATTATCGAATAAAATACCCTGAAATAATAAATCCACTCGAGTCTCTTTTTTCTTTTCGTTTATTTAAATTATTGTTTTTTCACCACGGAAATCTCAGAAATATTTTTAATATTTGTCCAAAAAACGAGAAAAGAAAAAACAAGAAAAAATAATTATTTAATTTTCGTTTATCGAGCAACGAGAAAATATTTGGCGCGAAAACTTACGAAGTTGGGAATTGTCGATAGGAAAAATCGTATCTCACGAGTCTCGGGACAGGTATAACGGCCGATGTGTATACGAGAGGCTCGAGATAAAACGAGAATCACGAATGAAGGGATCGTTCGACCGTTTCGTTTCGTGACCGTGTGTGGGCTCTAGTTCGCGTCCCGACGATAAGAACTTATCGTATCCGGCTCCCCTTACGCGCACGTTGTCACTTCGTTGAAACCTCTGGAGTTTGGCGTCGACTTCATTTTGTCATATTTATGAACACACACACACACACACGTATTTTTATCTGTACGAATATTTTTTTATTTTTATTTCGCAAAATCGCTCTACTATTTTATTCTCTTTGTTTGCCTCGGGTCAGTTTTTCGTTCGAACTGAGTCGTCGATAAATAAATAAAAATATATATGTGTGTGTGTGTGGGTCACGTATTACGAGTACAAATAAAAATATTGAAATTGCGTTTGCACAGCTGGCGACTGTGGAAATATTTGACGGTTTTATCGACGTGACGAATTCGTACGGATTTGGGATTTGGCACAATTTTTGGAATAATGGGTATAGATGATTGTGGAAAGAATGATCGAGAAGGGTAAGAAGTTTTTTTTTTCTATCGAGGAAAATTGTTTGAGATTATTTGAGTTTTAATAGGTGTGTTAAATGATTATTTATATTTGGGGTAAATTGTTGAGAGCTAATTATTTTGTGTTGTCGTTTATTTTGTAATGAATATTATTATTGTTTTGATAGAGTTATTTATTATCTGGTTATAAAATAATTCACTAATGAATGGTAATGATTCTTCGGAAATAATTCATGTTTTTGGAAAAAATGGTCACGAATTATTTCCGTCGAAAATGAATTTGTCGTTGTTTATGGTTCTATAACGAATACTAATTTAGTTGGAAAAGAATGATTCGTAATCTCTGAAGAGATTAATTCACTTATCAATTCTAACGATCGTGGAAAAATAACTAAAATTCTTTGAGAAATTGCTCATGAATTATTCGATTCCCAAATTCTTTTGTTTTATCCTTTATCGCTCTGTAGTGAACATTAATATCGTTCGAACAAATATTTTATAATCACGTCAGAGAATAATTCACTAATCAATTCTAACGATCGTATAAAATAGATACATTTTTTTGAGAAATTGCTCATGAATTATTCGATTCCCAAATTCTTTTGTCTTATTCTTTATCGCTCTGTAACGAACACTAATATCGTTCGAACAAATAATTTATAATCACGTCAGAGAATAATTCACTAATCAATTCTAACGATCGTACAAAATAGGTACATTTTTTTGAGAAATTGCTAATGAGTTATTCGATTCCCAAATTCTTTTGTTTTATCCTTTATCGCTCTGTAGTGAACATTAATATCGTTCGAACAAATATTTTATAATCACGTCAGAGAATAATTCACTAATCAATTCTAACGATCGTATAAAATAGATACATTTTTTTGAGAAATTGCTCATGAATTATTCGATTCCCAAATTCTTTTGTCTTATTCTTTATCGCTCTGTAACGAACACTAATATCGTTCGAACAAATAATTTATAATCTTATCAGAGAATAATTCACTAATCGATTCTAACAATCGTACAAAAATAGCTAAAATTCTTGAAAAAGTTGTTCATGAATTATTTTGTTCCCAAATTCTTTTGTCTTATCCTTCATTGCTCTGTAACGAACACTAATATCGTTCGAACAAATAATTCATAATCTTATCACAGAATAATTCACTAATCAATTCTAACGATCTTATAAAAATAACTAAAATTTTTGAAAAAATTGCTCATGAATTATTTTGTTCGAAAATGAGTTCGTCTTATCCACTATCATTCTATAACGAATATTAATATCATTTGAATAAATAATTCACAATCTCGTCAGAGATTAATTCACTAATCAATTCTAACGATCGTACAAAAATAACTAAAATTTTTGAAAAAATTGCTCATGAATTATTTTGTTCGAAAATGAATTCGTCTTATCCACTATCGTTCTATAACAAATATTAATATCGCTTAAACAAATAATTCACAATCTCGTCAGAGAATAATTCACTAATCAATTCTAACGATTGTACAAAAACATTAAATAATTTTTTTTTTTAAATCCTCCGTCATTATTTCACACCGAAAATGAACTAAACGTACGTGTACGAGTATAAATCACATGAGTGTATGAGCGCAAGTGCAGGGAAACGTACGAGTATAAACTCCATACTGTGCTCCGGTCATGGTTGGCTAAGGTCCTTCGGAAATGGGTGAACAGGACACGAGGTACACACGCGCGTTGAGTTGTTACGTGGGAAAAAAAGGAAGGATAGATCGGCAACGAGTACACGCGTCGTTATTACTCCCGGCTGTATTCGTCTATGTATAAATTTTTCTTTTTCCAATTTTTTCTTTCTTTCTTTTTCTTTTATTTTTTTTCTTCTCGTCTCTTCCCTCACTTTGAGCGACCGCGACGAGGAATCGGACGCGCCCATTAAAACCTGTTACAGCGACGACTTTTATCGCGGGTCTCTCGAAGCTTCGTGGAAATTACGCGCTATAATCCATCGAGTTTTCAGAATCTCGAGAATCTCGAAGAGAGAATCGTCCGAGTGAAAAAAAAAGAAAATGTTAATTAAATTTTTTTTTTCCAAATATTTTCGTTTTCGAAAAAATGGCTTTCGCGTGCCACGTTTTTCTCGCGGAATTTGACAATTTTGAAATTTCATGAATTTTCATTATTAAATTAATCAATAATTAAAATTTAATTGTAAGACAATTTTTTTGTCTTCTTTTAACGATTTTTATTTTCGCGAAAATTTCGCAATTTTCCAACAATTTTTTATTTTAATCTAATTAGAAAACGAATCAAATTCAGCCGGAATATAAATTAGTGGAATTTTACATACGTCTCGTCGTTATTTTTTTCTCATCACGGATTAACAAAGTAACGAAACCTTACGTCGTTCACAATTCTCAGTCTCCTAAACTTTTCTCCGGTTAAAATCGCGAACAATGGTAATTATCTAATCAGCGTGGCTCGATCTACGAGTTGTACCCACGTAAGGAAGAACGAGCGAGTTTAGAATCGGCGGTTGACTCGCGCGGCTTATTTTGCCTACAAGAATGAAAAAAAAAAAAAAAAAAAAAAAAAAGATAAAAATAAAAATATACATCACGAGGTTGGATAATAAAACCATTGTTACGTCCCTAACGTTCCACGCAAGGAATATTTTATTCGCCCTTTCCTCGAATACAAAAAAAACAGAAAAAAAAATAAAAAAAAATCATGGATAAAAATTTACGACGAGATTTCTCGCGCAATCTTCGCGAGAGAGCCGAGTTATCAATTTCGTAGATAAGCGTTGTCGCGCTATGACGTTTCGTGTAATTTGATTTCCTTTTCAATTTGTTGTTCTTGTTTTTTTTTTCTTTTTTGTTGTTTTTTTTTTTCATTTTCCACGAGGAAGTCAGTCGACCATTGAAAATCGTTATGGTATGGCCTCGCGATCGCATCGTCATTGCCGGTATTGGACTCGTGGCCGCAGTCACGATATATACGCACGCGCATAAGTAGGAACATGTTGCAGGATGCAAATTATTCGCGCAGGTATGAGTGAGTTACAAAGCGTACGAGACAATAAAAACTATCAATTCACCGATCTCTTTAACGCGCGGCGCTGACTGATAGCCGATTTATATATAAAGAATGCGTAGACTTTGAGTTTTACGAGCTTTATAATGAAACGTTAAACGGATAAAAAGAAGGACGAATCGACGATTCGACGTGTGTTCAAGTCGACGAATGGTCCATTATCTTTTTTTTTAATCATCGAAAAATAATAAAAAAAAAATTTTTTAACAAATTAACGAATTTTTTTAAATAAATTTAGTAATTAATTTATCAAGTTAAGTTAAAGTAATTAGTAATTTATTAAGTTAATTATATTTAAATAATAAAAATAATTTGATAAATGTACGATTTTGTATAATTTGGTTGAATTTGAAAAAAATGAATAACTTGTTTCTTAAAAAAAATTTATATCATTCGCTGGCGAATATTACCAAATATATTTTGAAATTCGCGAGAGAAAGCTAGCGTCGATATCCAACCCTAACGAGATTTCTATCGACGATATTGCGATTGGTATCGATTTAAAAATAAAAAATTTTTAAGTATTGCACCGATGATAAATTTTTTTTTTTTTTTTCAACCGAAGTCGCTTTAAACCAGAATTGAAGATGCAAATTTTTCAAAATCGTACGTGTACGAGACTCGCACGATTTTTTGCTTGCCCAATGTGTCTCTCGCCGATCGACTCTCTCGCAGCGACGACGATCCTCGTTCGGATTGCGACATCGTTCGTTTTTTCTTTTTTTTTCCTTCGTTAAATTACTCGATTACGGCCGCTGTAAACTTTCACCGAGTCCGTGTGTGACATCACTCGCGAGACGATATTGGAATTCTCAAAAACCTATCCGCGAATCTATTTGCCATTATTCGATCTAAAAAGTTTGTCGACTTTTTTTTAACGTGCAACGAGCTAATCAGTTTTTTCATTCGTTCCATTATATTTCATCGTCAAGTCGAATAATTCGTTATTTTTTAAAATAATTAAAATCGTTAGTAAAAACATATCATCGTATTAAATGTTAAAAAATAAAATATACGTTAATTATATTCAAAATTTTCATATAATTTTTCGTATTTCAAAAATAGCTATAAATATTGTCCAACGCAATTTTAAAACGACGCAACCTCAACAATTTTCAGCAAGCTTTCATTTTCCTCACGAAAATAGTGTCCCATCATGAATATGAATTGCGGTTTGTGGGAACAAAAGGGACGAAATCCAAACATGACCATTTTTTTCTTCTTTTTTTTCTTTTCGAAAGTCCTCGAGAATAAACTCTCGAGGTGGTTCTTAAGAGGTTGAGGCAAAAATTTCTACCGACGAGGAAAAATTCAAAATTTCAAGAGTCAAGCGTATCGTTTACTCCATCGTCGAGTGACAATAAAACTTCTTCGGGGCCCTTTTCTCGTCCTCGTCGTCGTTTCTCTTGGGACGATTTTTCCCCTCGTTTCTTTCGAAGATATATCTCTCGTTTTCTCTTTTCTCTCTCTCTCTCTCTCTCTCTCTCTCTCTCTCTATTCGTCTCGAATATATATCTCAGGTGGACAATAGAACGCTGGTGCAACTTCCATACCCCTCGTTATTTGGTTTCCATTGTCCTCGATGAAAATTTTCCCTCTTTCCACCTGTGGACTCGCGTTGGAAAAGAGGACGAGACGAGGCGATTCGCAAGGTGCGTCATTATATCCCCCTGTTCTCTCTAACCCCACGTCAGTCGGAGGGGTCGTCTCAAATTTTTCTTTCTCTTCCTTCCCCTCTACTCCCCTGGCGCAAAAGGGTCCATGGCCCCACGACTCGTTTTCACCTTCTTCTTTCTTCTACTATTCTCTAATGATATTACACCTGTGAGAGATCTCGTATTTCCGACCACGTATTTTTTTTATTCCCTTTGTCAAAAAAAGAATAAAAAGCAACCCTCGCTCCCCGCCTTTTTTAATCCCCTGTAAAAACCATGATTATCCCTTTTTAAGGCTGGAGAAAATAAACCGTGGTGTATTTTCAAATTTTATATGTTTTTTGAATTTATAAAGTTTGATGAGATTGACGAAAAATGTATTTTAAATTAATTAATTCATTTTAAGTCATATAAATTAATTAAAATTATTTCAAGTAAATTTTGAGTATTATTGCCTCGTTCTTGTTTTAAAATTGAAAATAGGAAATTAATTTATCGAAATTAAATCTTATTCGAGCGCGATAATGACTTTTCGATGACCGACGATGATAAAAATTTAAGGTATTTGAATAACATTAGCACGCGATTAAATTTTCTTATTGTTAGACCGAAATAAACGTCGCGTCTCGAGTGAAATTAATTCAAATAGGAAACTGTAACTTTATCGACGTTCGGTCACGACCTTGTGCTCTCGGTCACGTTACTCACGACGAAATTAAATGATTCGAGGAATAATCGTCGCGCTCGTCATTATTTTCCTGCAGGATTATCGTCGAATTATATTCGGTCGATCGTCGGCCCATAACAGCATCACCTTCAGCTGGGACTCGAACGATATTGCAACGTATAAATATTCGCAACGACCAGCAGTAGCCGCCGTTTAGCGTAATTGTTACCAATCGAGCATCGAGAAGTAGCAAAATGGAGTCTCCCGCGTCCCGTTCTCGTCGAACAAAAAATGGCGAAGTGATCGTAAATCCTCCGGTTTTAAAATTTTATTATTATTTATCTCGTTTATTTGACAATCAAACTAAAAAAAATTAAATTAAACCAAAATTATCTAAAATAAACTAAAATAAACTCAAATAAACCAAAATAAACTAAAATAAACTAAAATAAACTAAAATAAACCAAAATAAACTAAAATAAACTAAAATAAACTAAAATGAACTAAAACAAACTAAAATAAACTAAACTAAAGTCGACTAAAGTAAAAGAAAACAATAATTTCGTTTTAAAATCGATAAATTCAAAAACTTACCATCAAAATTACAAAAAAAAATAAAAAATACAACAAAATAAAATAAAATAAAGACATTGACGATTTTCTCAACGAAGCACGATTTTTCCTCGAGCGAGAGCATCCTACATTAGCCTCACTTATGTTTTATATAGACGCGAGAGAGAAGTATCGGGAGGATAATTCGTGTCGTTCCGCGCGTGTAACAGCGACGATCGAAGCTGAATACGACCGTGAAGATAATTTCCGCCTGTGATATTTAGCGACGCGGTTCGCACTTGGAATAATAATTTCTTCTTCGTAATCGTCGTTGGTCGTCGAACGAAGGAGATGGAGGATCGAAGCGAGCGAAGGGAGCTAAAACGCGGATGTTATACTTATGTCAAGGGAGAGACGAGCGAACGAAAACAATTTCTGGTCCTTGACGAAGGGAGGTTTTCTCGTTCGACCTGATACGTGAAAGTCGACGAAGAACGTAACTTTTGTGTACGCGATAAAAACAGCTTGGGCCCGCGTTTGAGAGACCCGCTATGAATATATATAGCTCGAGTCGAGGCCCTTGGCCATATACACTTGACGCTCGACGTCGTATGTTTTCTCTCTCTCTCTCTCTCTCTCTCTCATTCTCATTCTCATTCTCTGTTTCTTTCCCTCGGTCGAACCGTCGGTTGGCAAACGTGAAGAAATATGACGAAGGAGAGAGAGAGATAGGGAGAGAAAGAGAGAGACGAAGAAAAAGTGCCCCGAGGGGGCTGGCTTCGACATTTTTACCGACCCCATGCCGAGGCAGCAAGTGCACCACCCGTTGGACTATCCGCAACCTCGTGTTGAAAATTATACGATCCGTTTCACTACCCGGGGACGCCCATCTGGGGCCCCTCGCGATCTCCTGGATACGCGAGAAACATTGTACGGGATATTCCGAAGACTATTATTGTTTTGGGAGCGGAGAGAATTGTTAAATTTGTAATTTTATATAGAATGGCACATGTTTTGATGGAACTGACTCGTGAAATTGTTCATAGTTTAATATGGAACGGCCCATATATTTGTAAGTCGATGTATCGACGATTCGTTGCAACGGATTCGAAGATGAAGGAATATTTTTGACGGTCTGTTTTGTACCGATTGGAATTAAATTATTTTTGTTCTACATAAAACGGTCCATATATTTATTTGACACGATTGTAACTCGAATTTTGTTTTACAGTTTAACATAGAACGGCCCATATATTTGTTTGACACGATTGTGACTCGTCAAATTTTTCATAGTTTAACATAGAACGGCCCATATATTTGTAAGTCGATGTATCGACCATTCGGCACAAAAGATCCAAAGATGAAGGACAATTTTCACATTTCTGTTTTGTACTAATTGAAATTAAATTATTGTCATTTTACACAGAACGACCCATATATATTTTTTTGCAGAATCGCGACTCGTCATATTTTTCATCGTTTTACACAGAATCGCCCATATATTTGCACACAGGTGAAGCGATAAGATGGACCCGCAGTACGTGCGTACCTAAAACCTCGAACTGTCAACCGCCGACTCGAGAATAGAGAATTGGACGCGCGTTAGAAAAAAAAAAAAAATTACGACCTTGCGCAAACCCTCATGCGGTTAAAGAATTTTCCCGATAAGGAAATCTCCGACGCGGTTAGGCTCGAAGAACCTTTAATTATTATTCATCGGCGAAGATTTCAATGGAAAAACAAACACAAACGTTCGGCGCTATAATTATGATAGTTAATTACACGGCTATTTATTTATCTCGTTTGTCAAATGTTCGAAAGACCGTGACCTCGGTTAATACGATTTCGTAATTCACGGAATGAAAATATGCGGCGCGTCTCCTACGCCTCGAGTTTACTCGACTTCCGGTCGTTACGAGACGATTCCCAACGAAACGGAGAATTTTCCACGAGATACACGTCCTCAAACGGTGACGGATTCATCGCGATACGGTTATATATATTTCATTCCATGCGGCCTTCGAGGACTACGCTTATTTCGTTACGCGCCGATACACCACGGGCCGACGTGGAAGATACCTCGCGATATCGGGACGCGTAATATGGGGGTACCGAGGCTTTGTATCTGTTTACCTCGATGTATAAACTGCAGGTATAGCAACGCTGCTAACAAGCTCAAAAACACTTGTTTCTAGCCATTGTACGCTTGGTACGGGTTTAAGGTGGAAAAAAATACGATTTTTGGCTTGTGGACAAAAATTCAAATTTTTTAATTTGCATGAGAAAAAATCGAACCGGTGGTTCGTGTATGAAAGCAACGATGTTAACAAGTTTTAAAAACACTTTTTTGTCGCGATTGCATGCTTGGGACGGGTTTAAGTTGAAAAAAATACTATTTTTGGCTCATGGGACAAAAATTCAGATTTTTTAATTTGGATGAGAAAAAGTTGATTTGGTGGGTCGTGAATGAAAGCAACGATGTTAACAAGTTTTAAAAAACACTTTTTCGTCGCGATCGCACGCTTGGTACGGGTTTAAGTTGGAAAAATACGATTTTTGACTCGTGGGGACAAAATTACATTTTTTAATTTAGATGGGAAAAAGTTGAGTTGATGGGTCGGCTGTGAGAGCAATGTTGCTAACAAGTTTACAAAATACTTTTTACGAGTACGGATTTAAGTTGGAAAAAATATGATTTTTGACTTTTGGGACAAAAATTCAAATTTTTAAATTTGGATGAAAAAAAATAGAACTAGTTGGTCGTGGATGAAAGCAACGATGTTAATTAGTTTTAAAAAACACTTTTTTGTCGCGATCGCACACTTGGTACGGGTTTAAGTTGGAAAAATACGATTTTTGGCTCATGGGACAAAAAATCAAATTTCTGAATTTTGAACTAAAAAAAAACGAACCGATAGGTCATGTGTGAGCTCATCGTTAAGCGTTGATCAGTACTTTTTTACAATTTTCTAATAAAAAATTTGTTAAAAAACATGATTTTTGCAATTTTCTTTTCCAAAAATTAACAAAACACAAATTTTTAGTTTTTCCCGCAATTAGCAAATACGTGAGATCGGATATTAGAGGACACTACATTACAAACAAGATGTCTAGATCGAGCGATAATGAATATCGTTTCTTGCACAATTACGATTCATTTAAAAAACTAAAATATTTATAACATCGCTATATTATAAAATTATTATATAATATTTATGAATCCAAAAATTGATAAGATATTGTTTTTATCGAAATTCGAAAAATTCCAGGAGAGATAACACGCCCCGAAGCCCGTTAATCGTTTTCAAACGTCGATCACCTACTTCGTCGTTTTAACAAAACTCGCCACAGCACGAATACAATTTTGACCAAATGTGCGACTCTCGTTCCATATTCTCCGTTATCGAGAGTAACGATCGTTTCGACGAGCGTCTGGTGAAACTGTTGCAGAGACGAGAAGAGCTGCTGTTTTCTGGTCCTGAATGCGTCTCTGTTATAGCTCGAGAGACTTCGGGACAGATACGGGTCCAAGTATTTTTCGAGTAGTTTTTCCAGTAATTCGTCGATCTCGTGGGTCTAATGGCTCAGAAGGAAGAAACTTGAAAAAAAAGAAGAAAAAAAACGTAGCCGAAAATGAGAGATAATAATTTCAACGTGTTTGCTGGCTTTGAATCTCAAGAGCGAGAGAGAGAGGGAGAGAGAGAGAGAGAGAGAAAGGTCCTCGACTACTTAGCCCGGTCACGAAATTTCGTCGATACGAGAAACGAGCGCTCAGTGGGGTTCCCGTTAGCTCCGAGAGTTTTTGGGACCCTCCACGTCTGGTAGAAAAACCTTGGATGGGAACGAGAGATGAGAAAAAAGGGAAACGGTGGAGATAGGAACGAGAGAGGTTTGTTTTAGCAGGTCAAAAACCACCTAGGGATCCAAACTTCGCTATAGATATATATATATATATATATATAATTTTTGTGGTGTACAGTAACTCCCTGGGTCCCAGACGAGGCCGTCTCGAGTGCCAAAAACGAAGGCCCTGTCACGATTTCGGTCTTCGAACGATTTCCCCTCGTCATGCAACGCCACGAACCTTCGTTTCTTGTCTCGTCTCTTCGATCCTTTGTCTTTGTCCGATTTCGTCCTCCTGATTCCTCTCGCTCTTTCCATTTTTGTTCGCTTTCGTCAAACGTTATTTATTTGGAAAATTGGATTCTGACACGTCTCACGTATGTCAATGTTTGTTTATAAATATTAAAATAAAATTTATAAAATACAGTTAATAACTGGATAAGAATATTAATTTAATAATGCGGTTTTATTGTATATTTTATTATTATTATATAAGATAGAAGAAAAAAACTTTTTTTTCACTATTGAAAAATTGTCGCATCTTATCAAAATTGTTATATCTCGCGCAATATGGATCGACGTTATTTTACGTCATTTATTTGAAAATTTTTATTCTGACACGTCTCACCTATGTGAATGTTCGTTTATAAATATTAACATAAAATTTATAAAATGCAGTTAATAACTAGCTAATAATATTAATTTAATAATGTGATGATTATTGTATATTTTATTACTATTATATAAGGCAGAAGAAAAAAAACATTTCTGTTTCACTATTGAAAAATCGTCGCATCTTATTAAAATTGTTGTATCTCGCGCAATATGGATCGACGTTAATTTACGTCATTTATTTACAAAATTGGATTCTGACACGTCTCACGTACGTCAATGTTCGCTTATCAATATCATAATAAAATTTAAAAAAATACAATGAATAAACTAGATAAGAATATTCATTTAATAATCTCATTATAATTGTATATTTTATTACTTTTCTATATGACAAAACACAATTAAAAATAAAATTGTCTATTACAAAACCCATCGATAAATATATTATTGATTTCTTTCTTTTTCGTTCACAACGTGAAAATCGTTTTATTCGTCGCGCCTTATCAAAATCGTTATGTCTCGCGCAATATCGATCGTTATCGCGCGTAATCATCGTGACACGATTAAATGCGTAATAACCGTAAATTTTCACTCCGAAGTTTCATTAAACTCTCGGATACCGTGTTTACGAGATTTCAAAAATGCGATAACAATTACGCGTCGACGTGGTTTGATACAGGTGTGCGATAAAAAAAAATGAAAAAAAAAAACAAAATAAAGATAAAACAAAACAAAAAAAGAAGAAAAGACACAAACATCGCGGAAAACGACGAAATCTTATCTCGTTGCGACACAACACCGTTCGCGTTTCACGGTAAACGATCGTGTTTTCGTCGAAACGTACAATCTTTCGCGGGCTTTTTTTTCAATCGTCTCTTCTCGTCGACGCGTACGACTTTCACTTTCGATTCGTTATCGTTTCTCGCGCGTATCTTTTTTTTTCTAACCCCGTGATGATTGAATTCTTAACTCGCGCTCATCTTGCAATCAGAACATTTTTCAAAAATCACGTATCGACACCATTGGCAAAAAAAAACCCAAAAAGTAAAAAAAAAAATATTTTTTTTCAAGAGAACAATTTTTTTTTATCGCAATCATCGTTGAAAAGATCGAGCAGCGATTTTAAATCACTCCAAACAGGAAGTTGGTGAAAAGAACAATAATAAAACTGGAACTCTCGCTTTCGTGCACCGAGAGAGAGAGAGAGAGAGAGAGAAAAGGGAAGGAAATGGGAAATGATCGGTGATTCGCACGAGCGGAGAACAGCGCGAACCATCCTACCTCTCTACTGTTTTCCTTTATATATATATCGTATAAACAGCACTCTCTGTTATTCTGTTTACGCATTGCTAACTATCGTTATTATACCGTCGGTGATCGTGACGTCATTCTCCACCCCGAGAAAAAAAAACTAAAAAAAACTTAAAAACAAAAAAATTCAACTCCTCTCCACCGTCCTACCAATACAGGGACGATCTACTGCCACTGAAATCCACAGCATCGCGGGGGTAACGCGGGTCGGACGCTCGAATAATTATTATTTTTTGTAAATCGCCTTACGTCGAAAAGTCGACGCGCTTTTTATTACGAAAATGCATTTGCATTTTTAATTGTAATGTTTTTTTTTATTCATTCACCCCCCACCCCTTTCTCTCTGTCTTTCATCAAGAGTAATTCGAGGCGACCGAGGAAGTTATAAGAACGAGATTTGTTCGCCAAGTTTGGTGGCAGTCAGGCAACTCAAGAGAGAAAGAGAAAGAGAGAGAGAGAGAGAGAGAGCTTCCGGGAGAAACTCGGCTCGATTCACTGTCACGCACGATCTTGGAAACGACTCTCTCTCCTTGTAACATTCCTCTCCTTTTCTTTCTTGCTTTCAATCTCTGTCTACCTCGCTCTCTTTCTCTTTTTCTCTTTCTCTGTCTCTCTCACTTTTATTATTATTACCATCTCTTTCTATCTGACTCGTTCTCTCTCTCTCTCTCTCTCTCTCTCTCTCTCTCTCTCTCTCTCTCTCTTTCTCTCTCTGACAGGAGCGCGAACGATACGTCCGCATCGCGAAAGGATTCAGTGCCGAGTGAGAACCTTATGACGCGGTCCTCGCGCGAAGACCAGCCCGCGCGACTCGCGAGCAATGCGGTAAAATGCATCGCTCGTCTCTAATCCACTATGTACATATGTACGGAGGCGCCGAAGAGTGCGGAAGTTCATCTGAATTTATGATTAACGTGTAGTACGTGTGCAACAGGAGTGAGAGAGAAATCGATCGAATTTTTTTTTTTCATTTTAAAAAAAAATTATTATAAATAAATTTATGACCAATTTTTTTTCGATGGAGAATTTTTATTTTTTATTTTGACGCGCGGAAATCGAATACGTGACTCTCGTAACGTACGCGGCCCGAGAATGTCTTCGTTAATTATCGCCCGACGACCTCCGAATTAATCGCAATGTTCGATCTTGACGACGAAACGACAAGGTCGTTTTCCGGAAATACCGGTAGTAAATGTTGGAGCACGTTTTTTTTTCTGCTTTTTTAATCGTCGATTTCGATATACATTTTAGAAATTTCGCGAAGCTCGAATTTTTGCAGAAATGAAAATGCGCGCGACTTTCGAAATTTTGCGTTTATCGAAAAATCGCCGTTTTTCTTCGATTCGACAAAAAAATTCTCAAAAAAAGCAATTTTTTTCAAAATTATACGATTTAAAATAAAAAAATCGGTTCAAGGTCACGCCTTATTTATTGCGACCTCTGAAAAAAGAGCGAACGACGAGCTGGAGAGACAAGAAAAGGAAAAAGGTTAACGCGATCGGAATCGCGCGTTGGAGAGTTACTTCGTCGATCTTCTCGAGCGCGTTTCCCGTCGCCGCCTTCGTCTCGTTCCCTTCCGGATTGCTTGGACCGAATCGCCGTTTTGGCAACAAATATTAAAGTAGACCGCGCGCAGGCGCATTTCTCGTCCTTCGGGAGGGGACGAATGTTTTTCTCGTAGCGCCAAAACAGAGCGGGAGAACGCGTCAGTTCCCGCGAACAAAGCAGCTTCCAACCTTTACACACACACACACACACACACATATCGTCGTTTGCGTGCCATGATATGGTCGTTCTTTGTATATACCTCTGAGTATTTATATTTGTTCGTACACGCCTTGAAAGAGAGACAGAGAAAGAGCGAGAGAGAAAGAGAAAGAGAGAGAGAGAGAGAGAGAGAAAGAGTGAGAGAGAGAGAGAGAGAGAGAGAGAGAGAGAGAGAGAGAAAGAGTGAGAGAGAGAGAGAGAGAGAGAGAGAGAGAGAGAGAGAGAGAGAGAGAGAGAGAGAGAGAGATTGCTGGCACATACGGAATTACGAGGCTGGCGCGCATGCGCGACCCACACAGTCGCGTATTTTAAACCTGAAAGTTTTCCATCGAGCGACGCTCACACGCACACACACGCGATGGAGAACGTCTGTGTAAGCTCGTAAAAATGCTCATATACCCCGTATGAGATTATACGAGCGCGGCACACACGTGTTTTTCGTGTCACCACGTGGCGTTCTTGCGATCGCATCAGTGACGAGGCAGAACAAAGAGAGCGAAGACCGTTCGGTAACGAACTCGTACGCCCTCGAAAACTGTCACGCATCGCGATACCTTTCGCGGATGCAATATCGCGCGAGATTTATAATTTAGGGAGAAAGAATTAACGTTTCGTTTCTATTTTGAGGTTAGAGACGCCATTTTGTCACCACGATGCCATTTTGTGGTGGATATCTGTTATTGTGACGCCGTTTTGACACTACGACGACATCTTGCGGTGGGTGTCTTCTACCTCGGCCATGACGCCATTTTGTCGACGATCGTTAGATGTAAATAATGCTCGAATTCGCGACCGATATGGAAAATAAATGAAACTAATTTTCAGCAGGTTTTTATCTTCGATTATAGGCGTCGAAACGCTCTTCGCGTTGCCCGATGCCTCATTATCGTCAAAGTTGAATTTAATTATAGGTTAAAGCTGTAGCACGGAGGCGTGATAAATGATCGAAACATAATGGAACGAGAGCGAAGCGAATGTGTCGCGCGATATTTATCATTCGCGACGAAAGAACGACGTTTCGTGCCAATTTTGAGGTTAGAGACGCCATTTAGTCACTACGACGCCATCTTGTCAAACCGACGCCATCTTGTCGACGATCTCTACATGAAAATAACGCTCGATATCTCAACCAATATGGAAAATAAAAGATGAAACTAATTTTCAGCAGGTTTTTATCTTCGATTATAAGCGTCGAAACGCTCTTCGCGTTGCCCGATGCCTCATTATCGTCAAAGTTGAATTTAATTATAGGTTAAAGCTGTAGCACGGAGGCGTGATAAATGATCGAAACATAATGGAACGAGAGCGAAGCGAATGTGTCGCGCGATATTTATAATTCGCGACGAAACAACGACGTTTCGTGCCAATTTTGAGGTTAGAGACGCCATTTAGTCACTACGACGCCATCTTGTCGAACCGACGAAATCTTGTCGAAGCGACGCCATCTTGTCAACGATCTCTACATGAAAATAACGCTCGATATCTCAACCAATATGGAAAATAAACTATGAAACTAATTTTCAGCAGGTTTTTATCTTCGATTATAGGCGTCGAAACGCTCTTCGCGTTGCCCGATGCCTCATTATCGTCAAAGCTGAATTTAATTATAGGTTAAAGCCGTAGCAGGGCACGGAGGCGTGATAAATGATCGAATCATAGTGGAACGAGAGCGAAGCGAGGGTGTCGGTGTATCCCGCTCGCTTCGTGCCGTTATGAGTCAGTGGAAACGACCCCCGGATTGAATGTATTTTTAAATTTTCGATTTCTTTACGCGGGGTCTCACGCGACTTAATAACGATACCGACCGATTTATTCATCGTTTTTAATCTCTCATTTTTTTTTCTTCCTTGTTTTTTCCTTTACTATATCGACCCATTTAACGAGAAAAAAAATACGATATCGTTCATTGTTCCGCCGTTGAAAAAATTATCCGCCTTTAAACGTAGAACTAAAAAAAAAACGTATTTTTCGTCGAAACGACGAATCGAAACGAGCTAAATCCAAGTCGACGTGGGAGAAAACCTGGAGAATTATTAAGGAAGTCGACCGTGGCCTTTCGAGCTCTTTCGTAATTTTTGTTTTTAATCACATTCCTTCCCGTCGCATCCTGTACGACAACTTCTTCTTTTTTTGCGTCTTCGTCTTTTTCTTTTTGTTTATTTAATATCGCGATAACTCTATTTATTATTATCCAAAAATTTACGAGACTCGGATTTACAATCGACGTTGCAACGTCGGAGTAATTTACAACGTAAATCCGAGTTCTCGTATTTGCGCATAAGAAGCGAAAAAACAAAATTATTATCTATCACAATGATAAATGAATCGATGAAACGATTAAAATTAAAAAATACAACAAAAAAAAATCCATAAAAAATCATATTCTTTAGCTCGAAACAGGATATATTTTTTCTTCTTCTTTTTCTAATAATAGAAGTGACGCGTTTGAAAGGAGAAAAGCAAAAAAAAACTAAGCAACAATAAGTATAATGGTTCGTTTGAAAAATGTATTTAGCGGTTAACGATTTTTTAATCTTCGCGCCAACCGATAAGAAAACACGATGATTTTTTTATTTTTCCACCTCCTCCTCCTCCCCGTCGTTCTTATCGACGATACAGTCGATTTTCCTCGAGCGCGCGCATCCGGTTTCGTGCGACGTACCGCGTGCGACGCGCGTGACGAAGAAACGAGAGGGAGACACGCGTTACTTTTCTATCGGTCTGTCCCCCCTCTCTTCCTCGCTCGTTCCTCGTCCTCGCGCGGTTCACGATCTTTCGCTCTTCGACGTCGGTTTCTTTAACTTCTTTTCGCGACTGTACGCTTCTCGGAATTACCATGTATCTTCAGACCCGAGAGCAAGCGAGATACGAACGAGAGAGAGAGACCGAGAGAAAAAGAGAGAGAGGATGGGGAGTAGAAGGAGAAGGAGGAGGGGGAACAAGTCGAGTGAGAAACAGATATACTGGAAATTGTCGAAGAAGAGAAAGAGGGAAGACGAAGGAGACGAAGAAGAAGCAGAAGAAGAAGAAGAAGAAAAATAAGAGAGTCGAATAATGTGTTTTTCTTTTATCTCCCTCGATCCACCGTTCTTCTCAGCGCTTCAATTTTTTCCCTCTCTCTCTTTCTCCTCAGAGAGCCCCCTGGCCTCCGATTCCCTCCTCCTTCGCATTATTTCCCTCTTTGTCGCTCTTCGTTCTGCCTCTTCTCAGCCCTGCAGTGTCCTCGCTCTCTCTCTCTCTCTCTCTCTCTCTCTCTCTTTCTCTCTCTCTGTGTGTGTGTGTGTGTCTCTCTCTCTCTCTCTCTCGCTTCACACAGCGCTTATCTATTTTCTCTTTTTATCTCACTCTCGCTCTCTACGGGACGCGCATATACAGTCGATTACAGCTCGTCCTGTTCTCGTGTAGTTTTCTCCTCTCCCCTCTCCGCGCGACCTCCCCACCACTCCCCTCGAACGCTACGTCTTTCATTCCTCGTTTCTTTTTTTCCACGACGCCATAAGGATGCATTCACAACGGAAAAACCATTGACGAATTCGTACAGTCGAATTTCGCGTAACTCTTCGCTTTTTGCGAAATATTATACGATTTAGTACGAATTTTCGCCGTTCGCGACACGCTGGCGCTAGTGTCGGGCCTCTCGACTCGAAGTTTCGTCAACGTCGCCATTTTGTCCCAACGGAGAGGACGCCATTTCGTGCTGTCGACTCTTAGTTCCAACTTCCACCGTTCGCGTCCCAATGGCGCTAGTGTCGCTTTCTAAATTCTTTTTTTTCTTCTTCAAGCTACTCGCTATTTTTCAATCGTTAAGATCTCGTCTGGGACGAGGCTCGAAGAAAAATAAGCAATTTTTTCCAATCGTCATCGTGATAAATATTGATGTTTTTACATTGTCTTCTTTCTTCCGATATAAAATTAATCCGTTAAGACAGGTATGCAAAGTTATTTTCTCGACGTTCGCGCTGTTTTCGTGAGAATGAAAAAAAAGAAAAGGAGAGACGCGTTTGTTGCATGTTATATATAGCGCTAGACGATGCGGGCGTTGTTCTTGACTGGCATATAGGCAGCGTATATTAATATCACAGAGGGCATAGCCGTTCGAAGGGTTATCCTTATCGCCAGCGAGGTTATCGCGAAATTAATTGGAATAACACCGACGTAATCGGACGATATCCGCCAACAACGGAGCCTGTTGCTATTCTCGCAATAATGCGAGCTATGAAATACTCGCTGCTATATATATATATATATATATATATATATATATATATATATACATATATATATATATATATATGAAGATTTTATAATTACGTGAAACGAGTGATAAACGAGGATGGTCTGGGCCGCTTGCACGAGCTACGTAAACAAAAGCGAGAGGGAGCTTCGCGAATCTTTGATAAATAAACTAATTCTCTCGTGCGTATCTGTTGCGTCTTGGTGTTGCTGCACGTATGCGAAGCATAAACAATTTTCAAGGAAGAGCCAAGCCTCGTCAGAGAAAGAGAGAGTAAAAGAGAACGCCCGGATATCGACCTTTCTCTCTCTCTCTCTCGCCTTATCGATTTTTTTCCATTCTCATTAACAATAACAATTTTTTCTTTCCCGCGTAGAATATTTTTTGTTTTCATTAAATTGTCGATTTTCTTTTAAATTATATGGATGAGAAATTAATTTTTTTGTCAAATAGTCGTATGTTGAAATTTTCGAAGGCGACGTTAGCAACGAATCGACAGCAGTCGCTAGTCTTTTATTCGTTTCTTGTAATGAAAATTTGCATAATAAAGCGCGCTGTTAAGAGCGCACGATATTTCGTTTAAATATTTCCAAGTCGTATCTCTCGACAGCCAATATGTTCGTGCGCGCAGCTGTTTCGCGCCTCGTGGCGTGCGCGCGCAACTTGTACGACTCGTTAAAAAATTAGTACGTACAGAGACGCGAAATGACGTTATTGTCATTTCGTCAGGAGCAGCACAATTACGTATACACGGTCGTTGGCGTTTGCCCGATTAATCGTATCTCGTTTTCGTATTTATCTTTATTCGCTTCTTCTCTTTCTCGAATTTTTTTTTTTTTTTTTTCGTTCTTTTCATTCATTTTCGTCGCACACGTTTTCCGATCACGATTTTCGATCTTTGCTCAGAAACGAAAAAAATAAAGGACGATCGAAATTTTAATGAACCAATCATTAAATTATTAATAAACGATAATAAACGATTATTTATATCGTAGAGAAAAATAGAATGTGTTTATTATCGGTAATGAAAAAAAATCATTTCCAATTAGTTTAATTAATGTCGGGAAGAATGCAAGGCGTCGAGATATCAAAATTGATTTCGATCGATTAATTATTTCCAGTCGTTCTTCTTTCTTAATTATTTATCGTAGTGAATAATAATTTTAAAACAAAATCTAGAAACAAATGAACAAGAGTAATTAAAAAATTAAAAAATAAATAAAAACTAAAACGATTCGAGGAAGAAGAATAAAAAAGCTCCGACGAGAATCGACGTTAGCTCGAAAGATCGCGACCCGATCCCGGAGGGAGAACCTCGATAAAAGTCTCAACGTCGCTCCAATCTCTCCTCAATAAACTCGCCGGGTTCACCGGCTCGAGCCGATCTTTCGCGACGACGACGAACTCACGAGACGAGTCAGAGCCAATAGTTAATAACGATGATAAATAATAATAATAATAATAATAATAATAAAAGGGGATAAAAATCAAAAACAACAAAAAAAAATATCGTGACTCGTCTTCTGCGTCAATCGTTTTTATCTTTCTCTCGCTCTCTCTCTCTCTCTCTCTCTCTCTCTCTCTCTCTCCTCTCTCGATATTGATAAGAGAGATGACGTCCTCGATCCTCTCGAAACGTCTCGTCAATGACAAAATTTTTACCACGGTCTTATCGAAAGTCTAACATTTTTTTTTGTTTTTTTTTTTATTTTTTTATTTTTTTTATGCTTCGTTCACGTATCCGCTCACTTTCTCTTTGTTTCTTGACTTTTTTTTCCGAACGGTCGAGATTTCACGTAATATTTGAACAAATGACGAAGCTGCCGGAGAATCGAAAGTGTTATTTTGGAAAGCGAAGTGAACAAAAAAAAGCAAGGAAATACTCTCTTCGTTTATTTTGTAATACGTCGCACATGGTCGTCCATGACGAAAAAAAGGAGCGTGGAATTTAAACGAACTCCGTTAGAAATTGCTCTTTATTTCGATCGAAATATTTGAAAAAAAAAACAATTTGTCAAAAATTTCACCTTCGTTTTTATCGCGATAAATATTAGGATAAATTTGTCCGATAAAAATTTCAAATAATACCAAAAGTCCAATTTTATTAATTATTAACAATGTCTAAAAAAAAAAAAAAAAAATTGACACATTAAATTTTGTTATAAAATGTCGAAAAATAATTTTAAAAAAATCAAATTAATTTGAAATCGAGTCGAGAACGATTAGAAATCGATTCTCGATCGCGTGGGCAGATCGGTATTCGAACAAGGAGAAATATGTTAAAATCTTAACGGACATGTTGATTGAGCGGAAAAGGTGAACGGGTGAAAGTGAAAGTGCGTTTCGGATCGATCTTCGGTACGAAGATGCGGGAATCGAGCTTTCAAGGAAGAAAAGATCGAGAGAAAGAGAGAAAGGTTTGTTAATAATTTCGGTCTTTTCTCTGAGCGATGGCGAGAGTGACGTCACAGACGACGACGACAACGACGACAACGACAACGACGACGACGACGACGATGGGGTTCGTACATACGTCGTGACAAAGAGGTAGGGAGACCATTTGACCCCACTCATTGTTTCTAATCCCACAATAAATTGAAGCAGCTGTACGAGCAATTGATACGAATTTACCGTACAGTCAGTCACACAATTTACAACATGTTCGTTCCTCTCATTGCCGATACAGCAAGAGTCCCGTCGAGTCCACGACTATTCGCATTCAAAGTGTCAGCGAGAGCGTAACGAGACAGATAGACGTTTTTATTAATGTTTCGTGACGGAAGAAAAATATTTAATGGCTGTTGGCGTCGAGGGTTGGAAAAGAGATAAAAATAAATAAAAAACAAAAAAGAAAATGTTCGAACGATATCGTAAGCTGAAAGTAGTCTTTGTTGTTCCTCGTGTTCTCGATCTTTGTAAGATTGTAAGTTTTCTTTTTTGTAGCTTTTTGACAATATTTTTGTCGATAATTTAATTGAAAATAATTGTATATTCGAGTGTATTTGAGATTCTTACGAATTCTAATCACCGAGAATTAAACGATTGAGTATTTCGCTAATTTTAAATAATTGTTTATATATTAACGATTATTATTTAACGATAATTTAGTTGAAAATAATTGTACGTTAGAGTATTTGAGATTTTTACGAATTCTAACCGTCAATCATTAAACGATTGAGTATTTTGTTAATTTTTAATAATTGTTTATTAATTAACGATTATTATTTAACACAAAATTCATCATTTGTAAATATAGAAACAAAAATTACGATTTCCATATTTTTATTATTTATAATCAATAATCATAATTACATTAATCGTCATTATTATAAATCACAAAAATAGTAATATAATTAATTTGAATAAAACAAAAATTCAAAAAATACAAAAATTAATTAATTCTGTTGTTTTAATGGTTACAAATTATTAACATATATTGTAAATATTCAAAAATTTCTCTTTCATCTAAAAAAATAGAAGCGTAAACTTTGCTTTTTTTATAACGAATTCTATAATTTTTCTTTCAACCATCCGATTTTTTCCCCTCTCTCTCCCATACGACTTCACTCGCACTTACGTACGTACAATATTCCATACGGATATTCTCGGTAGCAACATATCGATAATTCCAGAAGTCATTTCTCGTCCTCGAACGTTTCTCCGGTCGACCGCTAGAGTGGCAGTAAAAGACGATATTCGTGAGGGGCCCCGCGTGCTCGGATCTCGCGCGCGCGCGTGCGCGTTAGAGAGAGGGTCCGGCTCGATCGCTGTTCGTAACTCACTGCTGCCGGGCATTGGCCACTGAGAGAGTCCGGCAAAACTTCGAAGCTATACACGCCGTGTTGCTCAAAGCCACAGCTATCGGCCGAAGTGTATAATAAAAAGCGAAAGAGAGAGAAAGAGGGACGAAAGTCGAGAGAGAGAGAGAGAGAGACGAAAGACGAAAGACGAGAAAGAGAGAGAGAGAGACGAAAGACGAGAGAGAGAGAGAGAGAGAGAGAGAGAGAGAGAGAGAGAGAGAGAGTGAGAGAGAGAGAGAAAGAGAGATGAGAGGAGAGCACGTAAAGTCGACGCGTAAAACACGTGTAACGACAACCCGCATTTCATATGCACGATGCGGTACACGCCGTGGCACCGCACGTTGTGTCCCCCCGGGGTTCGTTTTTTTTTCTCCCCGTTTCAGATCCCTTGTGTTGTGTTTTTTTTTCTTTTGATTTAAAAAATTTTTTTTAGTAATTCTTTTGTTTTTATTGTTTTTTATTTCTCTCTCCTTCTCTTTCTTCGTCGAACACGTGCTTTTATTTTTATTAACGTGTATTATGTGCTTCTCTCTCTCTCTCTCTTTCTCTCTCGGTGTATCGATTTTCCATCTTCGCGTTGAGAAGAGCGAGAGACGAGGAAGGCTTGACAGCAACGTCACGTAGCAGACTTCCTACGAAGAGTTTGCTCGCTTGAATACTCAAAGTTTCTCTCTTCGTGCGAGAGAAAGAGAAAGATAGAAAAAGAGAGAGAGAGAGAGAGAGAGAGAGAGAATGTTTTCTCGGGTCCGCATGAATTAGTGTATGAATTTATGGTTGGAAATATTAGCCGAGTGGCCGATCGATGGGCTCACGTGTTCCGTTTTAATAGCCGATGCGTTATTCTCACCGTGTCTATTTTTTTTTCTCTCGCATCGTTATTTTTCAAAATTTGTTATCCTCGTTGCTCGGCTCGCATGGCTTTTTCGAAAAACTTTGAAAACCAACTTGGTAACGTCGCGAAATGAAATTCTGCAGTCGGGCCTTTGCGTTTGCGCCAACGTTTGCGGAATATGAAACGAGGAACGGCGGGAATCGTGCGAAAGGAAACAAAAAAACCGTGAATTTGTTTTCGAGGGTCTGGTAACGTGAAAAAAGAACAAAATTTTGTAGAAGGAGAAATATTGGAGAGATTGTAATTAATTAATTTTATCGTTGTCAATAACATTCTCATTCTTAATTGTCGTTGTCGTTGTTATCGTCGTTGTCGTTGTCATCGCCACTGCCATTGGCAGTACCATTGTCATCTTCATTGTCATTGTCATTAGCAGTGTCATTGTCATTGTCTTTGTCATCGTCATTCGCATGGTCGTTGTCAATGTCAAGGTTTTGTTCAAAAAAGAACAAAATTTTGTAGAAGGAGAAATATTGGAGAGATTGTAATTAATTAATTTTATCGTTGTCAATAACATTCTCATTCTTAATTGTCGTTGTCGTTGTTATCGTCGTTGTCGTTGTCATCGCCACTGCCATTGGCAGTACCATTGTCATCTTCATTGTCATTGTCATTAGCAGTGTCAAGGTCATTGTCAATGTCAATCTCAAGGTCATTGTCAATGTCAATGGCGTTGGCACTGTCACTCTCATTGTCATCAACATTGTCATCAACATTGTCATCAACATTGTCATCAACATTGTCATCAACATTGTCATCAACATTTTCATCAACATTGTCATCAACATTGTCATCAACATTGTCATCAACATTGTCATCAACATTGTCATCAACATTGACGTCAACATTGTCATCAACATTGTCATCAACATTGTCGTCAACATTGTCATCAACATTGTCATCAACATTGTCATCAACATTGTCGTAGTCATTGCCATAGTCAATGTCATTGTCATGCCCACTGTCATTGTCATTTCAATTCTCACCAACATTGTCATCACATATTTTAACACTTCAAAGAAACAATTTTACCACAACAATTTTCATTCTCATTCACGAATGTCAGAAATTGTCACGAGACTTCATTTATTATTGCAATTTATCGAATTTGACTGCCTCTACTTGGCACTCGTTACCGCTCTCCGGACTCGTCGATCGAGTAGCACATGCACCGAGCGATAGTCGGGGGCCGTGCCTATGTACAGTATTGCTTGTCAGTGTGTACGGTGGCTTATCAACTTATCACGTCGGTTATAATACCTAGAGAGAGAGAGAGAGAGAGAGAAAAAGACAGAGAGAGAGATAGAGGTGGAGCTCGAGTTAAATTGACAGCACCATGCGACGACTCGTGTGCAACCTCTTCTATATAACTGGCCAGATCGCGACTAATAGCATTATACATACACATACATACATATATATATATAACGTCTGACAGATATAGCGAATGGATAGCGAGTGAGGGACGAGCGTATCGTAATCAAAAAACCGGTTCCTGTAATGCAAAAAAAATCCCAAAATAAAAGACAAAAAACAAAAACGAAAAAAAAAAGAAGCAAACTCGAAAACCGTACCACCCAAACGAAGACGAACGAACGATGCTCCGAGCGCGGGAGAATCGGGAGATAACATCCGCGAAGATTGATGATCGGTTAAGACAGTTCCGTTTCATCATCTCGCGCGTTAACGATTTTTGTTTTGTTTTTTTTTTTTGTTATTCTTAATAATTTATAACGTTTCGACGTTTAACGAGGCATTTTTGGCTTTTGAAAATTAACGGGTGTATTCAGCGACCCGATTATTTAATTCTTGATGCAAATTGTGTGTTACGTGTCCGAGATATTTTTGTTTATAAAAACAAAAAATGACAACCGACACAATGGAGCACGATCGTCGAGAGCGTCACGCGGTCGCTCGTGCGATAAACTCTTATCTCGCGTGTCGTTACGAGTCGATAAAAACATAGCCGGCGTAAAAATTAATTTGGAAGGTGCGTCGAGCTTTTGTTTTTTTTTGTTTTTTTTTTCGAAACGAAGAATTATTTTTTATAATTATCTATCGAATTAAAATTTCTTCGTATAAATTGACATAAATTGTCGAAATTGTTCAAGGGGATGGAATAATTTTCGGGCGGAGATAATCGTGATTCGTCGTGCGACACGCGATTTTTTGTTTTCATTATCCGACCGAAAACGTTTCGAAAAATCGTCGATCGTTACGAAATCGGCGGACTCTATACGGCCCCGGTTGCGTAAAATCTTTTACAAAAATATCCGAACGTCGCGTCGGGAAAACAAACGTTTCTCAACCTCGTACAATAATAACAATAATAATAATAATAAACGTAATAACGATAATAACAATTATTATTATTTTTATATCTTGTACAGCTGACGAGTTCGAAATTTCATGGAAAGCGAATTACTTATTTTCACGGGCTGAAAAAATGTATTAAAATTTACGTCAGAATAAAAATTTGTTTTTTTTTGTTGAAATTATTATTATTATAATTTTTATTATTTATCCGGTGGACATAATTAATGCGACCGTACAGAGGCGTAATTATAAAGAACTTTAAGTGTATATATTTATATATATATATGTGTGTGTGTGTGTGTGTGTGTTGTGTGTTGACCAAATGAACGTAGTAAGCGAAGGGCGGAGTCCTTCTTAAGGATGACTCTTTTTCCATCTTTCTCTCTCTCTCTCTCTCTACCTCTCTCTCTCTCTCTATTTCTCTCTTTTTCGCTCTCTCTCTCTCCTTCTCTCTTTCTTTCTTTCTCTCCCTCTTTCTCACTTCCCGGGGGTAGTATAACCCGTTCTACGACTTTTACTTCTTCACCGCGCCCTCTTCCTCACGGTCGCATGTTCGCCGCATCTCCGATCGACCCTTTTTTTCTCGTTTTTCTCGTTTCGTCTTTCGGCGATCGGGACATTTTTCTCGACGTTCGTTTTTCTTTCTTTTTCTCGACTCTCGTGTCCTCCCCCCTTATTTCATTTTTTTCTTATCCACCACCATATACAAATATATATCTCGAAATAATTCTCGTTCACGAATTTAAAAAAAAACCTCGCGTTTCCCTCAATTCACCAAAACTTGTAAAATTTATTTAATTTCGCAACTAACGATTTTCCTCATTTTCGAAAAATCGAGGACAAAAAATAACAAGGAAATTCATATAAACCAAATACTGTTGTTTTTAATATAACAATTTATAAAATTATAAATATAATTAATTTTATTCTATTTCTCGATAATTTTTCTCATTTCAAACTTTTACACCGTTTTCGAAAAATACAAAGAAACCCCCTCAAAAATGAAATCCATGAAAACAAAAATAAAATCGTGCGAAAAATCATATTTCTTTCAATAACGATATTTAATCGTGGGAACGATCGGTCTCGTCTCATCTCATGGTGATTCGTCGATTGATTTTCGAGCGATCGGTCGCGAGACGACCGAGTTCGAAAGAATAGAAGGGGGGTTCTCTCGTTGTAACAAGTCCCGAACGAGTCCTTTTCTCTCATTCGTTGCATTAATACCGAGTACGCATGTGTGTAACGAACCGGCCACCCGCATGTCGGCATATCGCGCGTCGAGTTCCCTCCAATTCACATTATACGATTTAGAAATTGACCGTTCCCCTACGCTGTACGACGGTCGTCGCTTACCGCTCTTGATGCTCCATTACAGAGAAGGGGGGGGGGGGAGGGGGAGCTTACTACGATATAACTCCTCGACGTTATATGCGTTGCTCTTCGTTTGCGTCCGCGACGAAACAAAAAAAATTGCTCTCCTCCCCTCGACATAAGTGTAATACCCATCAGGCCCCGAGAAGGATGAGAAGGGTACGCGTGTTGCCGAAATACGGGCTCTTTAATAAATACAGATTGGTCCTTTCGGTTAAATTGACACAACGTTATATATATATATATATTTATTTATAATATATAATTTTATATATATATATTTTTAAAAATATATATAAAAAAATCCCAATTACTTTTTGGCCAATGAAATATTTATATATCAGTTTAATAAAATGTATTAATAATAATAATAGTAATATAGTTAAAGTGTAAATATTATATGATTATTATTGTATTATATGCCACATGGAGTTAAATTTATTAGCATTTAGACGCAATTATTATCGAGTGCGTTATGAATCATACTTTATCATATTTTATCTGCTCGCTAGCGACTGGCAACAACAAACCGAGCACCGGTCATACGTCGACAATAATACGTGTTTTCTATTTTTATAACGCGGCGCAACGATCAAGATAATCAAAACGCCGAGAACTTTTTTAATTCGACGTTGTGTTAATCTTTATGTTTTTTTTCATCGACGAAGGTTGATTTACGACGAAAACAATGATTATGAAAATAATCGAAGTTTTCGTGGATGAACATATAATGCAAAAAAATAAATTGATATTTTAGTTTTGTGAGACGAGTTTTGTAACGAGAGAATGGAAAAAACAAATCATTCGAACCGGAAACAAGCTTTACTCGGTAACGTGGCCGGAAGTTACTTCCGTGGTCGACGATAATATACACAAAAACGACGGCGATGCCTGTGTTTCGTCGCGCGTATAAATAAACAGGAGAGCACGCAACTTTTCGGAAAACGAAGGTCGATAAAAAAAAACGAATAGTTTGGATTTTGCAACGGTGAAATAATAATAAAACGATTTCGTTGGCGATAATTTTTTTTTTAATCCCGACGTTTCTCGTGCGAAGAACGTTGCGTTTAAAAAAATATCGATATCGATCGATCGAAAATTTAACGGCGATCAAACAATTAAATAAATTGAAAAAACTTTTGTGTGAAAATTGTTTCACGTCGGTACGGAGATGACGTCTGTCTATAAAAAGAAAAAGAAAAACTCGAGACGAAAAGAAAAAGCACGACGCATATCGCGTGAAACAATGCGAGTTCTTGATTAAGTATTCCGTACGTCTTTCCCGGCGGGGGATGCATATGCACGTACCCCGGGACATTTCTATGTCTTGACATTACCTGGAAGAGGCGTCTCGAGGAATTTTCGAAATAGCGTGTCGATAACGATTGTAAGAAAATCCGCGTGAAAATATACAAATCTTTGTTTTACGATGAGAAAAAAAATGAAAGTTTTTATAAAAATGTCAAAAAATAAAAAATTTTCGAATTTTTTTGGAAAATACGATTCAGGACACTAAAAATTTTCGAATTTTTTTTGGAAAATAGGATTCAGGACGCCACGAAAATTTGTCGAATTTTTTTGCAAAATATAATTGAGGACGACACTAAAAATTTTCGAATTTTTTCGGAAATTACGATTCAGGACGACACTAAAAATTTTCCAATTTTTTTGGAAAATACGATTCGGTAAATGAAAATTTGTCGATTTTTTTTGGAAAATACGATTTACAACGACACGAAAATTTTGGACAGCCCTCGATGATGCTTTTCTGCTCTTCGTTCGAGACTGCTGGACACCTGCAAGGATCTCCTTGTGTAGTTGAAGAAGAAGTAGAAGATGATGAAGAAGAAGAAGAAGAAGAAGAAGAAGAAGAAGAAGGCCGCGAGGACGAGGGAGGAGGAGATGGAAGGGAGAAAAAAGCTGAAGGAAGAAAAGAAAAAATTGGGCGCATCTCGAGGAGAGAGACCGGTCTGTCTGGTCCCTTGATACGAAGCCGCGAAGAGGGAGAGCGACCCCTCGAGTCTCTCCTCGACTCTTTTCCTCTTGCCGTTTTTATAACTCGACTCATTCTCCTTCGCTCTTTCCCTCGGACCTCCACTCGCCCCTTTTCTCATCTTCGTTTTTCTTCTGCCCCCTTCCTCTCGAATCTCTTTGATCCTCCGTACTGCCTCCACTCCTACAGTTGGAAACGTATAATTCCTTATTTTTCTCACGTTCAACATTTTTCACGATTTTTCAACGATAAATAAAAAATTAATCGAAAACTCGATCTTCGAATCGATTAAAATTTTATTTTATACACGCTATTTCTATTTCGATGAAAAACAAATTGTTTTATTCTCGGATGAATTTTGTTCGACGTTAAATCGAATTTACATTATTTCAAATTACGAACAAAATTTATTTCATTCGAATTGAATTTTTTTCATGGCGATCAAAGTAATTAGCTTGATCGAATGAATTTTATTTCATTTTTTCATCGATTAATTTTCTCATCCTTTTTTTTATTTCTATTTACAAAAATCAACACAAATCTTATTTTTATCTCGAATGTCCGATATAATTTCTTTTTCCTGTTACAAATTTCACTCTAAGACGTTAAACGTCTTATGCACCGATCCTTACAGTTTGTTTACAAAATTTACCATCGGCCATTTGTTTCGACCTCTTTTGCAGTTTTTTATGACGCCTGTTTTCGTTCGAAGCCTATTAGCATAAATCAAGGAGGATACGATGACCAAAGAGAAAGAGAGAGAGAGAGAAAGAGAAAGAGAGAAACAAAAAGAAAGAGAAAGAGAAACAAAAAGAGAGAGAAAGAGAAAGAGAAAGAGAGAGATGAGAGGGTGAGGTCTTTTGTATTTTGGGTTAGCAGATTGCGAACGCTAATAAAAGATGAGTGCGTGCGTGCTTCGGCTACTTCTTTTCTCTCGTTTCTTCTCGCTCGACGTAATACACTGCGTAAGCAATTTTTTCGCTTTTTTTTTGTTCTTTCCTCGTCCATGAATCGAAGGGTTAGCCGCGCCCTAATAAGTTCTTCGTCTCACAACCTTCTACACATAAACATACACACACACACACATATATATATATATATTTACGAAATTATACGTTGCCCCCTTATAACACGTATTATACGCTTCGACACGCCATTTTCAAGATTCCCCCGTAGTTACAATTAGAGTAATAATATCCAGTAGCGCACACATGACGTCTGTATGTGACAAAGAGAGGCCAAATTGAGATCGACGGTTAGGAAGAAATAAAAACAAATTTTTAAATAAAAAAATTAATAAAAAATAAAATGAAGGATAAGAGCTTTTGGAAAAAATGCGTCCCGTAGACTCCTTACGCCTTTGACTTATCGATTAATCGTGCGACAAGTAATTGACAAAAAAAAAAAAAATTGAAAAATTGAAGAACACAAAATTTCGAAAAATTATTATTCTTTTGCTCGACGATAAAATCGAAATTTCATCAAAATTCTGTCATCGTTCATCAAACATACAAAAATCAACATTTGCTGTCTCGTTAAGAGACAAATAATTAAAAAAAACAAATCACGTTTCAAAATTTCAAAAAACTTCGTAATTTCAAAAATATTTAAAAATCGTATCCCATTCGACGATCAACCGCGTTTGGCCTTTATCGTACATGGGCGTAGTGAACTATGCGATAAAAAAGAAAATGAAGAAAAGAAAAAAAACGTAATCGAGAAAAACGAGTACGAACGTCAAGAGCGAGGGGAAACAGAAAGCGAAAAGAAAACGAGAAGCGAGCGAGAATCGAGCGAGCGAACGAGCAGGGAAAGTGGTGTCCTACTTCCGCGCGTCGACACTCACACGTGCGAATATCCTCGAATATATATATATACATTAAAAAAAAAAAATATATATATATATATATATATATATATATATATAAACATACACAAACATGTTTATAACGTCGAAGCAAGAATGCACGTAGGTTACTCTCTACCTACTTACAGTCGCGAGCCTCGAAGCTTTTATGTAATCGAGCGTGTAACGCCGAAGCGCGTGTGTCGCAAGATCGCATGAATGAAACGTGTCGCGGTGGCCGCGAGAGAGCGCATCGCGCGCATATCGAAGGATCGTAGCGTTTTCGAGATCGATACAGGATCGAGACACGATCGAGACGAGAAACCGATCTCTATGGACGAAACGAGTCGAACGTTTGCGTTTAACGTTGGCTTCGCTAGGGTAAACTTACGGAGTGAATGAAAGATCGATGGCCGATGTAGAGCGATCGGTCCGATCGGAGCGATGTAGACCTTCTCTTTATTGATATGCGAGAGGATTGTTCCTTCGACGAGCGAACGAGATTTTATTATTTTCGGATACATTTTTCTACAGCTTGGAATTTTTTTAGCGATTTTTGTTGGGCTTGGTAGGATAAAAATCGGTACAAATCGGTATTTTTGTGAGGAGAGAATGAGATTTTAGTATTTTCGGGCTAACGATACACTTTTCTACAGCTTGGAATTTTTTTAGCGATTTTTTTGGGGCTTGGTAGGATAAAAATCGGTACAAATCGGTGTTTTTGTGACGATAAATTGAGATTTTATTATTTTCGGGCTACCGATACATTTTTCTACAGCTTGGAATTTTGTTAGCGATTTTTTTGGGGCTTGGTAGGATAAGAATCGGTACAAATCGGTATTTTTGTGAGGAGAAATTGAGATTTTATTATTTTCGGGATACCGATACATTTTTCTACAGCTTCGATTTTTTTAAAGCTTTTTTTTCTGCTTAGTAGGATAAAAATCGGTAAAAATCGGTATTTTGTGACGAGAGAATAAGATTTTATTATTTTCGGGCTACCGATACGTTTTTCTACAGCTTCGATTTTTTGAACGACTTTCTTTCGGCTTGGTAGGATACAAATCGGTACAAATCGGTATTTTTGTGACGAAAGAATGAGATTTTATTATTTTCGAACTACCGATACATTTTCCTACAGCTTCGATTTTTTGAACGATTGTTTTTCTGCTTGGTAGAATAAAAATCGGTATTTTTGTGACGAAGAAATATTTATTACGAGAATAATAATTGTTTGTTTGATATTCTGGAATTCATTATTTTGTTTGTATCCGACAAGATAATCGTAGAGATCGGTAGATATTTAAAAATCGGAGGTGAAAAGATTATTTAGATGGACGAATATATTTTAACGATGGATTAAAACAGTTGACGAGTGTGACTACAAAAAAAGTTATCTTTCGATACGAACGAGGCAAGAAAGATCGTTCGCCGATTTGTATTAATTCCACGAATCGAGGATCGGCGCTATCGAAAATCGATTTCGCGTTATTTATCGATTTTTTTAATCGATCGATGGTGCGAACGATCTAAACGATCGATCGTGGCCTTGCTTGAGTTATCGATCTGCCACGGACAATAAAAATCGGTATTTATACGCGTAGAGAAAAAAGAATACTTTTTAAATTAATATCGACACGCGATCTTCGACATTTCGCGGAACGAGATGAATGCGGTTATTAATAGAGGTGAGCCGAAGATAACAATATCGGTAACGAAGTATCGAGGACGTACGATTTTTCACTAGATATTCTCTTCCCCTCGACGATCTCGATATATCTCATGCTCGACGATCAACGTCACTCTCGTCGAGTCGATCGATCGTAAAAAGAGATCGATAATAAAATGCGATCGTCGATTATCTTTTATCAATCTTCGATGTGGAATTCGTCGTACGAAAAAAAGGCGCGCTTTAATCGAATCGTTGATCAAACTCGTTAGACTCTAATGATATAAAATTATTGCCCGACCACTTTTCCAACGAGCTTTCAAAGAAAGAAAACAAAACTTTTCCAACGCGATCCAAGACTTTTGAGAGAAACGACGACGACGATGCAGCATTCTCTTTTTCGCGATTATCCGATTATACTCGGGCACGTAACGAGCCCCACAGTTTTGTGTCACGAGCGATTTTCTATCGTTTCTGCTCTGATTGCAGAAAATTATTCTTTCCCAGACGTCTTTTATTTCACCGGAAGTCGTTCCACGGGCTGCAACATTTCACGTTCGTCAGCTCTCTCTCGTTTCTCGCGTCCGTCATATTATTTTTTTCTTCTCTTTCTTGTCCTCGATCGGTCTTTGTCGAGGAAAAAAATCGGGTACAAAAACAAAAGTATTCTTGAATCAAGCTCCACGAATTGTTCTCAGTCGGGAACTACGATCTCGTAAAATCTCTTGACCTTTCCAAGTCGCGAGAGTACCAAAAAAGATTTTTATCGAAAAAATAATTTACAAAAAAAAAAAAGAAATACAGAAAGAATTTTTTTTGCACGAATTCGAGTAGTCCCTCGCTCGATTTTGCATATTTCACATCGTAGGCTTTCATCTGTTCAAACATCGTACCACAAAAAGTGCCTGACAAAGATTATTTTTTCAACAAAAATTTATATCCCACTTTCCAATTCGCTTCAAGAAAAAAATGGCTGACGAGCTATTTCACGCGTCTGAGCTCGAGATGGCATTCTTCAGAAAATTGTCAGTACAATATTTTTCTTAAAAAATAATATAAAATTCTATTTACAAAAAAATTACCATAAAATATAAAATCTCAGCCAAGACAAAGTGCACCAAGTCGATCCAAAAGTCCCAACCGAGAGAGATCCAAGAAAGAAGGAACATTTTCGCAAAGAGACCATGCAGTATCGTGACGAGTTCAGAGCTGGTCGTATTGAACTCTTGAAGATAAGACGAGCAAAATTGAAACGTCTGTACATCGCCGATGTAAAAGACCAGATGCGATTAATGCGCCATCTCGGTTACGATTGGATTCCCACACAACCGTAACGAGAGCTCTGCGATTTTCCCACATTTCTCTTTCAATTGAAAGTCCTTTCTCGAGATAAAAGTCCGGAAACGCCTCTAATTGTCTCAATTAAGCATCGCAAAATTACAAACTAAGGAAAATGACGAGTTTCGCACGATTAATTATCGACGAGCCAAAAGCCTGTCTTCCGTGCCTTTGAAACTTTTGTTTTTTTTTTCCATTTATTTCTCAATGTTACAATATCCACGTGTCGACGTGGTATAAATAAAATATATATATATATATTTATATGTATATTATGTATAAGGAGTTATTTTACACGGCGACAGAGTGAAAACGAAAAGAAAAGAGAGACGATGCTCGTGACTTTGGCCGAGTAGCGTTTCGAAGCGAAAAAACACAGAGAAGTTGACGGGGAAGAAAAAAAATCGTTACTAATGAACAAATATTATGAGTCAGGCTGAAGCATCTCGCTAAAAACGCCTCTTTTCGTCACGATATTTACAGTGCAACGCAATCGATGTGTTAATTAAAGAGTCGAACGTGCAAGGGAGAAAAAAGTTCTCGCGTGTGAAACAAAAAAAAAATTATACGTTTATGTGTGTGTCTCGCCATATCAATATCTCTCAGAATTTTGTTTGATGTCTCGGACTATTTTCTTTTTCAGATTTTTGTGAAAATATTTCTACGAGTGATAAGTACTTTCTCATAAAATGGACATTTTAATGGGAAAGAAAGAAGAAAAAAATGGTTTTGTTTCTGGACGGTATCGTGGTACGTTGGTATACACATTTTATCGAGTCTCTGTCTTTCGTAGATGTTTTTGTTTATATCTCTCGCTTGGATGTTTCGAGATTTGTTGGTTTTTTTTTGCTTTCTTAATAAATAAGAATTCAGTTAACCATCCATTGTAAAACGCTCGTGTCCGCTCCTCCCGTCGAGACGAGACGCGTGTCGTCCTGAAGGAACGTCACGTTTGTCACGTGACTCGAGTGACCACCGTAAGCGTGACACAATGACTGAAAGAAAGAACAAGAATAAAGAAAAAGGATTATTACAAATTTTCAATTTCTTGGAATTTTGTTCGAAAAACTTACCTTCGGTTGCGATGCCGGATGTGAGAAAAGTTTAACCTTGCCGAAATCGTCACCGGTCGCTAGTAACTTGCCGTCGCCGCTACGAGCGCAATTATTAATGTCCGTACCATCCGCGCCTTCTGGCCAAATTCCAATCGTTTCATAGGAAATTACACACGTGTGAGTTGCCCAATCGACGTCTCTCAAGTTCGAGGATTGAGCGATTTGTCGACAAACTCCGGGATTCCCTAATGTTCGGATAAATATTAAATTTAAATTAAAGAAAAATCAGAATAAATAAAAAATTAAAAAATGATGAAAATAAAATTTTGTACTTACAATAAAGTAATTCGTAATCCCCGCTGTTGCTTCGTAAATATTGACTGTCGACCGACCAGTCCAAGTGTGTTATGAAGCTCGAGTGTCCCTGAAACAGACGATACAATAGTTAGAAATACAAATTAAAATTAACAACAAATTTAAAGCGTGAGACTAGTGCGATTGTATTGCTCTACAACGTGCCGACCCCGTGAGATCCTCCAAAAGCAATATTTCCAAATCCTCGCACTAGATATTATTGCATTGATCGAATAATTGCCACTACGTTAGCTCGTCGATCGCACGATTTGCGAGACGATAAAATGTGCCGTCAATACGGATTTAATTAATCAAAACGATTCGGTCTTACTGGCAGCCTTCTTATCCTCTTTGGCTGTCGATTGGAGATATAAAATGTGATGAATTAAATGAAACTCGGAAAGCCGAGTGAAAAAAACGAACAAGAGAATGAGAATTTTCGTTGATTTTCAATTTTTTTTTCTAGACTCACCATGCAACGTCCAACTCTACTGTACTTCGTGGCGTCCTCGTTGACTTGATAGATGTAAATGTAATTGTCCCTCGATCCCAGGGCGAGGAGAGTGCCGTTTGGTGAAAAGCTAACAACCTGAGAAATAATTTAAAACAATATTTCGCGTCCAAAAAAACGTAGTAAAATTGTTTAAGCAGCAATTTTTTTACCTGCAGTGGTTCAGAACCGTCCGAGTGATGGCAGTAGAGTTCTCGCGTTCCACTGTCGATCGCCAACCATTTGCCGGACACGCAGCCGACTACCATTATCGAACCATCGGGCGAGAAGCATACGCTCTGGGCTTGTTCCTGCGGATCAACGAAGCGAAATTCAATTTAACGATAAATTCATAAAAAATAAATAAAAATCTATTTTCTATAATTTTATTCTAAATTTATGATTTTTTTCCGTTTTTTTTGTAATCTTACCGCAATATCTTTACTCCATACGACAGTATGACTGAGACTGTCCCACATTTGGAGCAATCTATCGTGACCCGCTGTAGCGAATTGGGGCAGAGTCGGATGCGAAGCCAAACCCCAAACTTCCTCGGTGTGTCCCAACATTGCCGGACTGAATCCCATCTCGACGTCACCGACGAGAATACAATTTTTCGTTGTACCGACGAGCAGTTGAAATCCTCGACCCTCGGATAATGTTCTAATACCACCGAAATGATCTTCGATCTGTTTAAAAAATAAAAGTAACGATGGATTATCGATAATTAGCGATTGTGATCGATAAAACGCTCGTAAAATTTACCTGAGCCTCGACTCCTGTAAGATTCAGAGAAGAATCGTAGTACAAAATTCTCCCGTCTTTTCCACCACCCGTGACGATGTTTCCAGTCTTCAGAACGCAGATCGAGAATATCGAACCCTCGTGAAGATTTCTGACCAGTTTTGCCATCGTATTTGTACCTAAAAGCATAACAATGAATAAATTCATTGACTTGCAGATTTTAGAGTTGTCTTCGAATTTTCCGTTACGATTTCCGTTACGATACGTCTCAATATTTGCAAGAAATTGTTATTAACAAATTTTTTCTTTCGTACGGGACAAAGTATCATCATTGAGATAAGGGTTCAAAGAAGGTCCATGAATTTTTGCAAATTTTTTCAAAAATTTTAACATTGCGAAATAAGCGAAGGACAAAAATGACCCATCGTTAGCTTTAACGGTTGCTCGAAAGATCGTTAGCTGAGGAGGGTTAAAAATGGTGCCTAAGAGTCACCTCTCGAGTGCAAAGGATTAATAATTGGAGATTTAATAATTACCTCTAGCCCAAACGATTATGTTGCCATTACTGTCGCCAGTGAGAACATCGCCGTTTTGATTGAAAGCGACGCATGTGACGTATCGCGGTTTCTCACGACCCTCGAAAACTCCCATTCTCTTGTAAAGCATACCACCATTGTCGAGAGACCAGAATGAGACGTGTCCCTTGCCACACGAGACTATCTGGTTCCGTTCCAGCGGATGCCACTCGGCGCACACCACCGTGTCCACGGAACACTGCAATTTTTCGAGACGTTCTTTATAGTTTTAACCAGATACTTCCGGTCGTATAAAAATATATATTTTAAAAAATTGCTAACGATCTTGTTGACCTTGTCTTGAGCCAGACGCCTTCCTTCTTATGTTTCTCACTCAGCAGTTATTGTCTTATATTTTTTTGCGAGCCTCGAGCTAATCGTAATCAATTTAATGGAATGGAAATTGTCGTTACCTTGGTCTCTGTGACTTTGACGCCTCGATCGCTCTTTTGCCATTCCCAGACGGATATATTGTGATCCGAGGTCTCGTCTATGGCGCACAGAAAGTTTCCACCATCCGCCTTCGAGAAGGAGAGACAACATATCGAACCGTCGAATTCGCCGCTGCCGATCACGCTCAGAGTCGTCAGACTTACTGCGTTCCATATTCTTATGTGAGGCTTCGAAAGTGAAAAGTTTGATTAAATCTTGTTGAAAAAATCATCGTTGATCATTAAATCGATTAATTCATTTTCTCTCAATTTTCACATCAACGGTCAATTTTTTTTAATATCGAAAATATTGAACAATCTTACCATCGATTCTCTTCTATCTGTTCCAAGAACTTGTCCAGTGGCGACGATCATTTTATTAGGATGTATCGCTATGCTGAAAATCGCAAAATTCAGACAGCGAACGAATAGATTAATTTTATTATTTCTGTTTATCTCTCGTTTTTTAAGATATCGTACCATTTAACGTCATCGGTGTGTCCGAGATAATGTCTTTGACAGTGTTCCTCCATGTTATACAGTACAACGACAGCGGCTACGAAGTAAACCATTTCGCCGGTTGGCATAAAATGCAAATTGCTTCTGCAGTCTCTTCCTCGATAGCCATAAACCCAATCGAGTTTGAGTTTGCTGTGGGGCGGTGTACTGACTTTGTGGAGATCGTAGGTGTCAACGGAGGGCGTGGGTACGTACAGAACGACCGGACGTCCTCGAAGATACATTCGGACAGTGCCATCGGTCTCGTTGTACTTCATGTCTCTCGTACTGAGTGGAAAAAAGAAACAGAAGGCATTAGAGAAAATATTCATACTTTATAATTATCTTATTTATCACGGGTGCCATATATTTACAATTGGCATAATTATATCAATTACTTTCTTTTAAATACTTTGCGTATTGGTGCGCTTTAACAATTTATGAGCATGACATATTTTAATGTGTTTATCAAAAATCAGCTGGACATCGACTGAACGGTGGCGCCATTGGTGGTCATTCGAAGAACTACTTCGGGCATAGATATCGCATTGTGTGCAAGAATATGCGTGATGCGCCGATGCGCTTGCGCGATTCATTGTCGGTTGGCCATTGTCGTGCGGTGGCGCTTCGCTCGCTGAAGTGGAAGTCGGTGCAATAACAACGAAGAACGATGTTCGGCGTGAATGCCACCGCAGATTACGGTTCTTTGGGTATCGTGCAATCTTTTTTTTCCTGTATATTATCGTTTACTATCGCGATTGGACTCGATTCTCGGTACGAGAGAAATTTTGCAAGTGAAGCGTCTTTATATCGATACGCTTCACGACGTTTTTCATCTTCGTCCCATTCGGCCGCCATTTTGGATTCTCTGTCACACTCTCGCTTTTCGTACCGTTGCGTTCTCGTCGACGGAGCGTGAAGAATAACGAACCGCGAGAAAAGCCGGACATCGCTCGTATTACGTGACCAGCGAAAATTCGCGTTTCGCTTTCTTCCGCCGCAGACGGTAAGCGTGTTTACTGATTCCTGACCGAGACTTTACCGCGACGCAATTTTTTTTCGTCGAGATCGTCCAGTGTTTTGGGCACGAGGTCAAGGTTGATACAGCGGGCGCGAGTTATTTTTGCCGATATTTTAAAATCGTTTCGTCATCGCAAAGTTTTATTACCTCAAGGTTTCGTAAAATAGTATTTTTGTCCTTAATTTATATTCATGGTAAAGTGGGAGCACCCGCTGCTTCGAAACGAATCTCAAGTTGCCGCCATTTTTGAGGTTATGTTCCGAATGTCGCGAGTTTGGGAACGAATAAAAAATGTTCACAAACCACGGATGAGACTCGAACTCGACGATCTCAATATAAAACGTGCGTTAAGTCACAAAATGCGTAATTTCCTCGTATAAAAAAATTATTTCGTTGCCGGAAGTTGTACGTTTTATACCAATAATAATTTTCACACGTTACTCATGATGTTTTATGACATTAGTCAAAACAACAATACGCTGTATAGCGGATGCGTATTTACAGCTAGCAAAATTTTACAGGGAAAATAAGTTGGAGCGATACGAATGTCGAGGCACGATTGCAAAATTGATAAGTGAAGAAAAATAGTGTTGGCGATAAAAACAAATTTCATTTAAATCATTATGGATTTGTATACAAAAATCATCTCCCACAGATTACAATTTTGACAAGTGCATTTTCTATTTCATTCCCTACTTTTTCTTCGTATTCAAATGAAATCCGTTTTAATCACGCACGTTGCTTTCTTCTTGCATAAATAAATAACTAAAAATCGATCCACACGTCTCGTGCACTTTTCATCGCACTCACACTTTCAAATTCGACTAAAAAAATTGATTCTTTACCCGTGCTTGACGTTGCTCTGGACCGGGGGCTTGAAGAGGTTGAACAGTGACTTGGTCGATGCTGACAATCTACAAATCAACGATAATATGCAAACGAAAGGCATGCGGTGCAAAATAAAAACAAAAATAAACAAAATTTATAAAATAATAATAATAAAAAAAGAAGAAGCATTCTCCATCGATCCAGCGATCCGAGAAAAACTTTCTTTTAAATATAACAAAGTTCGCGACTTTTCGAACGGATTTAAAACAAAAGTGACGGTTGGAGAATTCTTCGTGAATGTGAATTAATGGTTTTATGTGATTAATCAAACTTTGGAAAGGAGCGAAGGAACGACAAGCATGACTCGTGCTTAATTAAAGATCGACTTACAAATTGGAAAAAATAAAAATAAACAAGCGAGAATAATATCGTACCTGCTCGATGCGCCGAGTTGTGAATTACCACCGGGCGATTGTGGAGAGTTTGTAAAGTCTCCGGTTGACGACCACCGCTTGGCGCGTCTCAAACTACTCTGAGGTGGTCCGTTTGTTCTCGTCGTCGGTGACCTGGCCGAGTCAGACGCCGATCGGTGCGCACGATAAACGACAATTAGCAAAGTTGCTCAGCGTCACGGAAAACATGCAAATGGTTTTTTGTTCTCTCTCCCTCTCTCTCTCACTCATTCACTGGCTCTCCTTCCTCGTTCTCACGGAGAGTAAACACGCGAGTTGGGCAACCAGCGGGAGAGAGAGCGAGAGTGTTAATGGCGCGTGCGAAAAAAAACTTAAATTATAACTCACCTGGCAACCGGTAGAGGCGTGGCGCGCGGACTCGGGGATGGTACGGGTGATACGCTACTGCTGCTAGGACTGTCCGAATGCAACGAACCCGTGGATTGATAGTGGACCGATCTTCTGGACAATTTTTCATTATTAAAGTGACGTTTTAATTTTTATTAATTTTTATTGATACGATTAAAATTCGTTTATGTCAAGACACTTGGTTTTAATTCAATATTAATTATTTTTTATTAATTTGATAAATCTATTTATTTAAAAAAAAAATTAATCTAATTTTGACAAATTAGATTAAATTAAATTCGGGGTTGGTACGGATGATACGCTACTGCTGCTAGGACTGTCCGAATGCGTGGATTGACAGTGGACCGATCTTCTGGACAATTTTTCGTTATTAATTACTTTGAATTAATTTTCATTATTTTCATTAAAATTCGTTTATGCCAAAAAACTTTCGCTCTTAATTAAATATTAATTATTTTTAAGTAATTTTAGCAAAATCTATTTATATCAATAATTAATTTAGTTTAATTTCAACAAATTATTTCTGTCTGAAGTAATTTTTATTTGATTTTTATGAATTTTACCAACAGCGAGTATTTTCAATTTAGTTTTAATATTTTTTAGTACTAACGGAAGTCGTCTAAATTCAATGAACTCCTTTCTTTTTTACAAAATTATTCTTTGAATTTATAATTATTTTTATTTCACAGTCTTACCTCTGTGGTAGTTGCGAAGGGGGAGTATAGCTCGCGGGTCGTCGAGGACTCGACGTAGAATCGCGAACGTCGTGAGTCGATCCTGATGAGCTTGAATTTCTTAAACAGGAAGTGCTGCTCTGTCGCAGCCTCGGGTCTTTCTGGGGAATCGAATTTTGTCCTGCAATAACAACGTTCTTTTATAACAAACTATTGTTCCTAAACCATAAACAATTTTTATAAATATAAAAATATATCATCTCTAAACTCGAACAATTTTTTTTATTACACACCTCTCCCTCGAAAAAAAATCGGTAACCTTTATATCGTTATAAAAAGTTACCGGTTTTTTTTTCATTTATTTATTTATTTTTAATTATACGAAATTTTATTTTTAATTAAAAGTTATCTTTACCACGATGGAAAATAAAACTTTTTTAATAGATCGTTTTAATCGTTTTCCTTTTTTCTTGTTAATTAATGTTTTTTTTATCAGTACCAACACGCTTTTAATGGAAAACTTCGTTTTTAATTATAGAACGACGATAGGGAGAAAAACTTTTTTTTTTATGGACGTATTTTGTATTTTTTTTTTTTCTTAATTAATGCTGTTATCGCGATAGAAAAGGTCGAGTCGACCTCGTATAAAACTGGTGAGTAAGGGCGAGTCCGAGTCGAGCCCACACATGCCGCGACCTTAACCATCGCGTGCATGCCTCTCCAACGCTCTCCTGCCGAGAGACTCGAACTTTCCCTCAAACTGGGTTATACACCGGTAAGGTTTCCGAGACGAGAGTCCTCCGCCTTTCGAGACGATTATCGCGTGAAATTTTGCCCATGATCGTTATAGAGGAAAAGGAGAAGATTTTGAGCAAATGTTTCTAAAACGTTCGTCAATTTTAATTGACAAGACGAATTAATTATTTGTAATTTTTTAAATCAATTAAATGCATTTTTTAAATATTGTAACGATATAAGTCGTGTAAAAAAAACCATTGTTGTTTCGTGAAATTCTGTCCAGGATTTTTAAGAATTTTGCCGATAAAAAAATGAAAAAATTGGTTTTTGCTATTTTTTACCGGTCAAATTCTAAAAATCGCGTATAACAATGTTATATTCGTGTTCTACGGGAAATTTCCGATTCATGGAGTACCCTATAAAGGTCGTTTGAACAAAAACAAAGTTGACCTCTAAAGCGACCTTGAACTCAAATTTCATTTTCGACGATTTCCCCGTCACAGGGTCAATATTTATCACTCGAAATACCTCGACCAGGTACTCAAAAAATCAGAAGTTTTCCGTACATCACAAATATTCTCATCCCTTCGTTATAATTTACAAAAAAAAAAATTCCTTCAACAAATAAATATATATTACACAATAAAAAATTCACTTTTCTTCAATTTCCATCTTCGACGCAAATATCTCAATAATTTCCCAAACTTCCTTAAATTAATAACTCGAAATATAAAAAATAAAGAACGCAACCGATCGTTCGATTAGTTAAAAGCCCGTCGGATTGGCATCGTTAGTGAAAGTGGTTCGTAACGAACGATAAAGAGGCAACGGCAATTAATCAATCATCGTCGATCGTCGACCGCGCTACCCCTTCTTTCCCATGCGCGTTTAAATAAGAAACGTGAATGAGAGAATGAAATTTGATTCGCTCGTCTCACCCCTTAGCGGTACGTGGCCGTTCCTCAGCGGCGACGATACCAGTCTATCGTTTCTCCTCTCGTTTCTCTCGTCCTCCCTCTTGTCTCGACCCTCCAATTGAGCGATTCGCCGCAGCGCATCGGCGAGAGTCGCGCGAAGACAGACTATCTCGTCCCTCTGCGCCAGGGATTGCCTCTCGAGATCAGCGACTCTGCCGAGTAGAGATCCGGTCTCGCATTCCAGCATCTCATCTGCAATGTCATTGAAAAAACAAAAACAATTATTTTAAACAAATTAAAAGACAAAAATAAAATGAAAATATATTTGTAAAATAAAATCACTAAAAAATCTATAACGGAAAAAAAAAGAAGAAAGAAGAACAAGAAGAAGAGAGGAGGATGAAAAATAAAGTAGGAATACCTAACGAAGCCCTTGTCGAAGCCGGTTTTGAATTTTATTTCGTCGAGTCGTGGCGATAAATTAACGAAAATAAAAATGGAAATATTGATAAAAAATCGTCGGTAAGGCAGATTCCCCCGTGGAAAAAACCGGTAATACCGGCTTCCACGAGAGAATCTCGCGACGTTTTCGCTCGCAGGCTACCGAGGCAATGAATTATGTATTTTTTTTTCCTGGATTTGTTTTTTTTTTGTTTGTTTATTTTTTTTTCGTTTGTTATTTTTTTCTTCTTTCATTTCGAGCAAATTAATTAGTCGACATTCCACGAGCGCTTTCTACATTGTACGATGGGTATGTAAGTCGTACGAGACCGACTGTAGCGGTCGCGATAAAAACGTGTAGAACGAGGCGAGGGTGTCGGGTCCGTTTGAGAACGTCTTTTCGCATAACACGGTCGCGGCATAAATCGTTCGTTTACGCTTCGCGTTAGAATCTCGAAGAGTTGATTTTTTTTCTTTTTCTTTTTTTACTTTATCTTTTTTTTTCTTTTTTTTTTCTTTTTCTTTCCTTTATTCAGTACAATTTTTGCTCGTAACCTTGCGTATGGAGGATTTAATTGAAAATGGCGAAATGTAAATGTCGCGTAATTGCAGAAGTTCTCAGAACGTTAATTGAGAAACGGGAAGCTATTTTTTGTTTTTTTTTTCTTCAACGTATTTATTTATTTATTTTTTCTTTTTTTCGTAGGTTTTGTAATATTCTGGTTCCGTCTAATTGGAACTCGTCTCGTGTTTCTATCGGCGTAAAATAATACTCGTTCACGTTCGACTAAAAAAACGTTACGAAAACGTAACGAGGCATTTAAAGTCGTCGATTTAATTTTATAGGGAAAACATTACGCGATGGTAAATCGGCAACTCGCCAGATAAATTAAATTATAACAAAAACAAGTTTAAATCTTTATTTTCTGGTTTATAATCGTGAACGTTCGATTTAATCAAACGTTAATTAAAATTGTAATAAAAATTACTTATTTTCGTTCGAATAATTTTACAATATTAAAACAACTTTTTTTCTTGCCTAAAAATCCAAATTTTCTGTAAAACGATAAATATACAAAAATCGTTACATTTGTTTTTCTTTTTTAACAAAATGGTGAAGCTTTTGGTTCCTTCTCGATTGCTCGTATTTTTGTATTTTATCAAATAAATTCAATTATAACAGTGATAAGTTAAAATCTTTATTTTTTAATTTAATCCAAGACGTTTCATTTAATTAAACGTTAATTAAAATGATAATCAAAATTAATTATTTTCGTTCGAATAACTAAAAATCGAAACTTTGTTTTAAAACGACAAATATACAAAAATCGTTAAATTTGTTTTTTGTTTTCTTTAAATCAAAATTTTTCAAATTCCTTTTTCTTTTGAATTTTTGATTTTTTTATTCACGCGTGAATATTCGACGGCGCAAAGTCTACTCACTCCAGGCCTGTTCAGCCTCGTCGATGGTGTCCATCATATCCGGCGTGGACATTGCGAGATTAACCCCCGTTCGCGATGACCCCGCTGTTTATTAATACGTCCAATTCAATTCGCGTCGATTAAACGCACCGCAAACACACCGAACTTTCTCGTCGATCGCATTTTTCCTCATCTAGAATTTTCCTTTTATTTTATTTGATTTTTTACACACACTTCCGTCTGGAATAGGCCCGAGTCACAATTTGGCACAATCAAAAAACGGGGTCACCATTCGTCGATAAAAATAATCGCCCAAGTTTCCAATTTTTTGTCGATCCCATCGACGATTTATATTTGAATAATAAATATATATATATATATTTATGTATGTAGAACGAACGGATTTATTCGGCCGTATGCGTTCTCCCCGAACGAATCGCACTGTCAGCACGATCACGTGAAATTCTCATTATCACCAGCTGCGTAAACTGCATCGATATAGAGATGGACGCCAAATAAAAAATAAAAAAAAATCAATGTTCCTTCCAACCACGATATTTCATTTTTAACGACTCACGTATCGAATTTTAACGTCACTTATAAGCGTAGCACAGGAAGAAAAACAAATATTATTACAAATTTACAGGTCCACTCGAACTATTCGTCAGATAGAAAATAATTGCAGTTGTTTATTCAATAATAATTTTTTTGGATTATTTTTACTGTAAAATTTTAGGTTAGATTCGAATCGACACGTATATTTTATATTCTACGTCCCTTCGTTGTTATAATTATATTGTTTTATTGAAAATCACGATATTTGCTTGATAAACAATTCAGAAAATTTTTCCAACGAGGAAAGGTAACACGTGTGTAACTCGTTGCTGCTAAAACCACGAGTGAAAGAACGTCGCGTATACGGATACTACGTAACGTGAGAGAGAGAAAGAGGGAGAAAGAGAGTCGTAGGAGAACGAGATCGAAGAGAGAGAGAGAGAGAGAGAGAGAGAGAGAGAGAGAGAGAGAGAGAGAGAGAGAGAGAGAGAGAGAGAGAGAAAGAGAGACTAGGGACTGGCGATACGTGTGTGTATTACATTGCACACGCTCGGTCGCTTTCCGAACGTCGAAATATTATGTAACGCTCGAGAGTGTTGTATATCCCTCGGCTCTCTCTCTGTCTCTCTCTTTCTCTCTCTAGGCTCACTTCGCGTCGTCGTGTGATACTTTGGTGGCGCGAAATGAGAAAAAAAACTAAAAAAAACGAATAATCAACACTTCTGGCATTCCTTCCTACGCGTTCTTCGTAACTTAACATCGATTCTTCCTTTTACTTCACTATCTGATACATATTTAATGACATTCTTCAATAATTCACTGCTTCCTTTCTTTTAATTGAATTTAATTGACGAAATATTTTTAAAACAGTGCTCCGATTTTAATTAACAAGAATAATTGATTATTTCAATTTTTTTAATGAATTAAATACATTTTTTTAAATATTGTAAGGATATAAATCTTGGAAAAAAACCATTGTTGTTTTGCTTTTTTTAATTGGTTTCATAACGAACCCGAGTTCATTCAAAATAAATATATATAATATTTATTCTCAATGAATCCAAGTTAAAATATATATTCGTGCAGCTGTAACGAATATATGACGAAATATTCTTAATAAATTCTCCAATTTTAATTAACAAGACCAACGAATTATTTCAAATTTTTTAAATTAATTCAATGCATTTTTTTAATATTGTAAAAATATAAGTCGTTCAAAAAAAACCATTGTTGTTTCAATTTTCTTTAAATCATTTTAATAATGAACTTGACTTGATTAAAAAGAAAAAAAGAAATTTATTCTCAATGAATTCAAGTTAAAAATAAATGTTTGTTCAGTCGTAACAAATATATAACTATTTATAGAATATCAGAGAGAGAGTATAAGGTTACAGTCGTTCTGATATATCGCCCGTGTTAAATAGTACGCGGCGTATTATAAAATCACAGAATGATACAGTTCCCCGGAAAGTAGTCGGAAACGTAAGTGTATATGTGTACGTGACAAGAGACTCCCACAGCTGCACGCGATATCGATCGAGTCTCTCGATCTCCCTACGAGTAACTCGTTATTTTATTTTTTTTTCTCCCGGTAGAGAAAATTAATACTCTCATAAATAAGGATATAATGTAACAGGGACCATTACGACTATGACCGTGGCGTATTAAATTTACAACAACAACGACAAAACACAAAAAAATAACGATCGTTTACTCGTAACAATTTTTTTCCTTTCGTTTCACTCGAAGATTTCGAGATTAACGATCACGGCTCGATTCTCAATTCGGCGTGAATAATTAACGAATAAATTCCACCATTGGCCACCAGAGGGCAGTGATATTCTCCTTTTATTTATTTTCTTGTTTATTGTTTTATTTACAAATTTATTTCTCCCGTCACTGTTTACATTTTGTTTTCTTTCTTTTTATAAATAATTTTCTCGAATACGTTTTATTTCTTTTATTCGAGCTTCGCCAAGTATTGTTTTGTGCCGTGAACCGAGAGCGTTCCAGTGTCGAGAGAACGATTGGTATCGAGGGGTGCGCGAGAGTCGATGCGCGCGAGACACGTGTGTTTACCCCGCGGTCGTCCTAACGCTACTGTCAGTATAATCGTAGAGCGAAGCGTCGAGCTCCCAGCTGCTTAGAGACGCGATCAATACGCTACGTAGATGGTCGAGATCGTTCAGATAACTCCAGAACGTTGATGTATAGATGTGTTATACGTGTATATGTAGCATCGTGCGTTTCCCCGTCGTCGATCGAGCGCGAGCGTAATTTACGAAAGCCGGGCGACAGGCGTGCGCGATATTTCTTTTTTTCCCTTTCTTTTCTTTCGATTCCCCTCCGCGCTCGTACGCACAGCGCCTCTAGCGGTCATCTCCGCAATTTTTACGAACTTCGATTCTCCGTGTAAAGCGATCGCCCATACTGAATAAATGACGAGTTTGGTTCTCGCTTCTCGCTGCGTTCCCGAGAACAACGAACGAGGCAAAATCGTTGGTTTCCTGTGCACGAGTCTCTCTCTCTCTCTCTCTCTATATATATATATATATATGTATATATATATATATACATATATATCTTTCTATCTATATATCTCTCTTTCTTTTTCTCTTTCTCTGTCGCGAGGGCGCACCTCGACTCGCCCGGACACGACAATGCTACATTTTTCCGTGCTCGATATTTTGCTGGAGCAGTAAAATTTAAGTATCGCCGACGTTCCAACGTCTTTCACCCACTAATTCGTATTTATGTATGGGCGTTGGTAATATCTTGGGCTGATTTTTTCTTGTAACTCGTTCGAGGAAAAATTAAAAAGGTGTTTCGTTTCAAAATGTTTTACACGAAATTTAAAAATATTAATCGATTGATCAATGATTAACACTTGGTCTGTAAACGGGGGTATTTCGTGTCCGAGACAAAACGATTGGTATCCCTAAAAAAAATTATATGAGAGGGGGAAACGATGCCGAGATTAGAAATTTCTAGGTGCATTTCCATAGTTTTAGTGAACGTCTGAACTTCAGAGAGGACACGAACGACCCCCGTTTACAGACGACGTATACTCTAAGCGGAGGTAAGTGAGATTTTGTTTTTCTTTTAACGTGTTTTTCGTGTCTGAAAATTCAGTATGAATAGAGAAAATTAATTTTTGAGAAATCTAGATTTTTTCTTAGTTCGACCCAAAATGGAGCAGCGGGCGCCTGAAGAGCTGACGCCATTGAGAGGAAATTGTTTATTTCGGAGATGAAGACAGCGAGTAACAGGACAGATAATAATTTTAAGTTTGCAAAATAGAAGAAAAAAAAGATATCTTTTATAATAAAATGATTTATTGCCTTTTTACCCGTCCAAACTTAAGCATTTAATTTTAAACAAATGAAACGAAGTATTTTTGTCCTCATAGCTACATGATTAACCTTCAATTTGCCGGTCTTTAAATTACGTTATCTTTATTTTTTATTAAGTTATGATTTTTCAAGTGAAACACTGCTTTCCTGCCGAGTTGCTTTATTTATTTAACACAAAATATATGAATATATCGTTTTACCTATAATTTTATGATTGATATTTCAAGTTGAAGGTTTCGAACAATAGCATGAATTTTTTCAAAATTTTTTAAGTTTATTAAGGGTGTGAAAAAACAGCAGGACTTGAAATACCCCCGTTTACAGGCGGAAAGTGCCGAAAAAACGTTTACAGACGAAGTATTAATTATATACTTTTAAATTTATTAATTATTATCGAATTTTTATCGTATATTTGGTTAATTATCAATTAATCATTATCGTATATTTAGATAATTATTAATTAATTTATTATTGTCGTTCGAACTAAATATTGTTAAATAATTTTTTTAATAACAATGGCTTTCCACCTGAGGAAAATATTCGAGACGCAACTAACGTCCGATCGAGCGAGACTCGTTATTAACAGCGGAATGCAGCGTTAATTGCTCGCTGAGCTCGACACCAAAGACTCGTCTCTCCCCTCGTCGTTGTATAATTTCTCAAACGATACAGGAACGAGCAATTATCGTTTAGGCTCGACGAGACACCACCCCCGTCGTGCGTTTGCTTGCCGTCTGTTGCTTTTTTTTTCTTTTCTCACCCCCGTCTTGTCGAAAGGCTTTGAAAAGGCGTCGGGAAACAAAACGACGATGGTACGACTCGTTGGACGAGAACGACGCGAAGCCCATCGAGTCGTTTGATCCGATTATCGCGGTGTGTACTAAACAAGAAACGACCAACGGTCTACACCGATTTTTTTTCTACTCGCTCCTTTTTTTTCTACGGTAAAAAAAAATATATTAACAAAATTCTATGAAAATTTAAAAAAAATGTTTTTGCAAGAAATTAGACAATTTTTCATTTTTATATCGTAGAATTTCAAATTTCGTGTCCGAATATTGTTCGTGATAAAAAAAACGTAACGAAATAAAGCGAGTTTGTTAAATTAATTAAAAACATTTTGCAATTCATCAATTTTTTGTTTGTTTCAGATTATATATTTATCTAATGAATAACTCAGTTCGTAGTATGAGATATATTTTATCCGTTCGTCATTGACGAACCGATCTTGTTTCTACCTACTCCCTTTTTCAACATTAAAAAACAATATTAACAAAATTATATAAAAATTGAATAAAAACCTGTATTCTTTTTAATTAGGCAATTTTTAATTTCTATATCGTAGAATTGTAATTTTCGAACCCGTACATTGTTCTCGATAATTGCGTATAAACAAAAGCGAGTTTGTTAAATTCGATTGAAAGATTTGTAATTTTTTAGAAAACAAATTTTACCGTTACATTTTTTTTGTCTGATATTATATTATATTTCTCTAATGAATGACTCAGCTCCCAGTCTGACATATATTTTATACGTTCGCCATTGCTTTTTAGCCACGCAATATCGTACTATAGTTATCGAGCTCGTGCGTCTCGTATATTTTTAGATCATTTATATCGGTGGGCGTTTCTCGTTTAACGTGGGTGAGGCAAATTTCTATATACGTATATATATATATATATATATATATAATATAATATAATTGCTGCAGAATGGGATAATCGAGCAAGCACTGTAGGGTGCTAATGCGAATACCAATTCCTCGTATCGTAATTATTAAATCCGAATGGCGATAAAGAGAGAAAGATCACGAGGGGAGCGAGGAATGTTGCTGAAGGAGGGTGGAGAGGGGGGAGATAGAGGCATCCGAGCATAAATAATTAGTCGAGGAATCGGAGAATGTTGAATCGACGATGGTGCAGAATCGTACGAAGCTTAATCGGATGAGTTTAAAATTTTTGTCGGATAAGCGAGGTGCGACTGTAAAATAAAAAAGTACCGAATATCGAGAATAAATTATTGTCAACGAATGACATTCTCGTGTTCGATTTTTGATCAAAATTACAGTTGAAACTGTCGCAAGTTGAAAAACAGTAACAAAAAATGAAATTTCTAATATTCGAGGATAATTTGAATCGAATCGAGGAAGACTGGATCCAATCAATTGGTAATTATGATTAATTACTCTTTTCGTAAATCACGAATAAAATAAATTAACAACTAAAATCATCCAGGAAAAATATTAATACAAAATTCCTTATTTATCCTTGTAATTAAATCAAATCTTTAATTTAATTTAATCAATAAATTTCCTTCATTATATTATAATAAAAAATAATAATTAATTTCCTTAATTAAGCAATTATTCAATTATTTTTATTTAATTGATCAACAAATTAATTAATTTTATCCAGTATTCACTCGTTCGAGTTACGAATCGATCCGTAAATAAAATCTCGTCGCACTTCCGTTTGATAATTCGCTGTCGAGAAGAGACGAAAAAATCAATATCTCGATCGATCGATCGATCGATCGATTCGCCTACAGGTGACCGATACCATCGAACAAGCGAAACAATAAAACCGAATGAGAATCAGGGGAAATACAGGATGAGCCGGGCACACCTCGATAACGTCACTCTTCTTCGTATCGCCTTCAATAGCTTGCATAATCGGCTATAATACCGATCTGCGGACGTGCCCATGATTTCTCTCTCTCTCTCTCTCTCTCTCTCTCTCTCTCTACGAACGAAAATTATATCGTTCTACGATACCAACGTTTATATCAACTCCAACATCCGTTCACTTTCGTCGATTACGACCTTTCGTGATGCACTTGCCATTTCGTGACCTTGATAATCGAAAAAGTTTTACGGGCGTAAATACGTTCCTGGGTGTGTCGACAATTCGAATTATCGAACCTCTGGGAGAGGTTCGATAATTCGACATCGTGCAATATTGCGAATCGATCGAGCTCGATTACGTAAAAATTTGTTATCGCGATCGATTCTGGAAAAACCGATTTATTTCCACGAAATTAAATTCATTTTTTTGTCTCGCGTTTCGAGTTGAATCGTCGTTCCACTTTGGGCAAAGAATTACCAGGAATTTTTGTTCTGTATTTTCGTAAGACGTGGTTTGGGTTTACATTTTTTTTTGTTTTATACACAATTATCAATACTTTTTTGTCATTGTTCGCCACTTTTTGTTTTATATCGTTCGGATTATATCTTGACACTTATTGTTAATGCCGTTCACGTCCCAATCACCTTTTTCGTAGAAACTAGAAAGAAACGATTTTTCGATCGTCTCTCTTTATCTCTTTCGTTCTCTTTCTTTTTTACTCGATCGTTATCGAAGGCTAATCTCGTTCTCGAATCTTAATTACATCGTATGCCACTATGTATTTCTAAAAATTCCTAAATTTATTGCTTTACTTTCGATTAATTTTTATTTTATCGAAAAAAAAACAAAACAAAACTAAATTCCTAAAAATAGAAGATAAAACTATTTACCCATTTTCTGACACGACTTTTTTTTTACTCGATCGTTATCGAACGCTAATCTCGTTCTCGAATCTTAATTACATCGTTTGCCACTATGTATTTCTAAAAATTCCCAAATTTATTGCTTGCTTTACTTTCGATTAATTTTTATTTTATCGAAAAAAAAAAAAAAAAAATTCCTAAAAACAGAAGATAAAACTATTTACCCATTTTCTGACACGACTTTTTTTTTACTCGATCGTTATCGAACGCTAATCTCGTTCTCGAATCTTAATTACATCGTTTGCCACTATGTATGTCTAAAAATTCCCAAATTTATTGCTTTACTTTCGATTAATTTTTATTTTATCGAAAAAAAACAAAACAAAACAAAATTCCTAAAAACAGAAGATAAAATTATTTACCCATTTCCTGACACGACTCGTAAGTCCGATGCCCGTTTACGCGCATCGTCGTCGCTCGGGAAGTTTCTCTCTCATAATTTTCCGTCACCCACCGCCCGTTCTCCTTTCTCTCCTCTGAAACAAAACAAACAAAAAATTTACGGAAATGAAAAAAATCGTTTATAATTTTTTGTTATTCGATGGTTTTTTTCAATAATTATTGCTCTCATATATATCTATATATCTATAACAAAACAAAATTTACAAAGAAAAACAATATTTTCATTTTTTTATGCGATAATTTATTTTCATAATTATTGCTGTCATATATATATATATAATATATATATATATCTATATAAGAGCAATAAATATGAAACAAATTATCGCATAAAAAAAATGAAAAAATTGTTTATTTAGTTTATTGTAGTCTTATTAGATTAAAATTAGATTTTAATCTAACAAGACAATGAAAAAATTGTCTTATTAGATTATATATATATATCGCATCCTCAAGTAGATTATCGTATCGTCTATCTCACGATACGAAATCATCGCCGCCCGCGATCGCGAAAGGAATCGGATATTGCATCGAGATCGAGAGTTTTCTATTACGCGACGCTTCGTCGACCGCGACGACGCGACGGAAAGCCCACGGGGGCTGCGCGTGTGCAGAATGCACGCGAGATTTGTGGCCTCTGTGCCACGCTCTCGCGCGCGTAACACAAAACCAGTAAGCATTGACCCGTCCGGAAGATTGCCTTATTGGTCGACATCGCGACTCGCTTGTTTATTTTACTCTTTAAAGAAGTAAAACGATGAACTATATATATATATATGTATGTATATAGATATATATATATATAGATATATATGTTTATATATAAAGATAGAAATATATATGAGTCGAGCGAGGTAGATAAAAAAAAAAAAGAAACGAAAGAGTAAAAGACTTTGCGTTCACCCGGTCCAACGATCGCTCGGGCAATAGGCCCATATTAAGAAGCCGTGGTATATTGCGCGCAGACACCGATAATCGTCCATCTAAAAGAGCCTCCATTCGTGCTTCGGGCCATTTAATCATTCGTCGAGCGAAATCGAGTCGTTGTCCTCCATTTTTTTTCCGCACCGAATCTCAAATATGAACGAGGCGACTGTCGAACGTGTTTTTATTTTCTCTCTATGTTTTTATTTTTTGTATGGCAATTATTATCACGAGATTCATGGCGTTGTTGAAGAAATATCGGGGAGATATAATTCGTCAGTAATTATCTTTTAATTCGTCTAACTTTTGAATCTTCAATTTTTTGTTTTTTATATAATTTGTATTTTTATTTTTATTTCGAGTTGATCAATTTTTCTATAAACCATAATATGTTATACCTTAATTTAATTAAATCAACAATATCGACACATTGATTATTAATTAATTTAAATTGCAAATATTCGATGATTCCCTTCATCGGAAAAATTAATTCTCCTAATTGTGACGAAAAAAAAAAACGTGCGAATATTTTTATCGACCAAAGTCATCATTCTCCTATAAAAAATAACGTATAAATCTTCTCGCATTAACTTGACAAACGGTGCACGACCTCCAATACAGGAATCGTATCGTAAAGTGTTGAGTCTAAACCGCGAAGCCGTTTAAATTAGTGTCCCTTACTCGCCTCGTATAATCCGCGAAAATCCGTTCAACGCCATGAATACTCGAGGGGAGAAGGACAGGGGGGAGAAGGATTATAGCGAGAATAGAGCAGATCCTCGTGATGTCGTCGTGACGAAGGAGAGGAAGAGAGAAAGATAGAAATGTCGTACGTTCGGAATCCGTGTGGGCTCTCCCTATGTTATTTCAACGTGTCCCCCTGTTATAGGTATTCGGCTCGTCGAACCACAGTGCTCGGCCGACGGAGAGTCAATGCGGTCTCGCACGAGAGTGCAAGTCCTCGGACTCGAGCGAGAGCCCCCCCCCCTTATCCTGCCAACCGGCGCGTTGTGTGTGCGCCGATGACGTTTGCTCTCGGGCTGCATACCGTCGACCCACCGGTTTATGCCCTCGAGTCACGACGCTCTCGCGAGAGCCACAGGTGTCGCCCCCGGCTTCTGGCGCGTTACTAAAATACGACTTTAACAGTTTGCATTTTGATATTTTTGAGGATTAAAGTTTTTTTTTGTTTATTATTATTTATCGCGGATTTTATTGGAGAAAAAATAAATACGGGTTTTTACACGAGAATTATCATCTTTTAGGAAAATTATGAAATTCGTGAGAAAATTGATGGTAAACAAAAAAAATCACAAACAAATAGAAAAGTTAGTTTTTTTTTCATCAATTTTATGGGGGAAAAATATATACGGAGATATTTTACACAAAAATTCTCAAATTCGTAATTTTGTTTACTCCAAATAAAAAAAATAGAGCAAATTTTTTTAAGCGCTTTATTTCAAGTTCGATCATTCCTTTACGCTTTTAACGAAATATGAATTATGTTTTTTTTTCTTTTTTCATTGCTGAAAACCATATCGCGTTCGCGATATTTTTCGAAACGAGAAACATACAACGCGCGAGGAAAGAAAAAATCCTTTTCACACTCGGCCGGGCGTATAAGTTATGGAACAAAACGTTCGGGCTCGCGATGCTTCTCGTTTGCATTACGCGACGTGAATAATTTTTCGATATACAAAAGCACGTGAAAGCGCCGCACGGTGGGTTTTTTTATATATCTGATCCGGTGTCAGAAAGACGGCACTCTCGTCTCGCTCGTACGTACGCTCGAAGAGAGACGAGTACGTATATTTTTTTATTCGTATATCTCGCAACGTAAAGTGGAATCTTCATCGTCGTTTCAGCACTCGCTCGAATTATCATCTCATTTTTTATCGTTTTTTGTCTCGCTTTTTTTTCTCCTCTCAACGGAAATTTACTTTACGACTTTTGACCAAATAAATCTTATTTTTAGTGAAATAAAAGAAATACAATAATAACAATCAACAATAATAAAAAGAAAGAAAATTAATTTTGTTTACGGAAATTTACGTTACGACTTTCGACCAAATAAATCGTTTTTTTAGTGAAATAAAAACAACTACAATAATAATAATTGACAATAATAAAAATAAAAAAAAAATTTCGGGTAATTATTTTTCGATTTTATTGAATTTTGTTTTTAAATATCAATTTTTTTATAGCTCGTCAACCATTTAATCCGTCGATTATCGATTTTCGATAATTTCATTGATCGATCATCAAAAATAACCGTCGGTCGATTTTTAACGTCGCTGCAAAATTTTCTCGAATCGAATCTTTTTTTTCCTCTTCACGATTATTTCTGTCTCGGTACTTCGGTCTATAATTTCGAAACAATAGCGTTTAATGAATACCTTCCGACATTTAATTGATATCCCCCGGTCGTATAATTAAAGCCTCGCGGAACAATAAAGTTTCCCTTTTAATTCCGTCCAGCTTTCTCCGTTGCTATTTAAAATCAATCCGTTAAGACAAATTACCATAAAAAAATCTTTGATAAGGGGGAAGTCGATAATTTCGCTAGATGCGTCAATTTACCAGCTCGAACGTCTAATCAACGACGACATCGTCGATATAAATATATTTCGTTATCGAGCAATTCTTATTTTTTTTCTATTTTTATTTTTTTTATTTTTCCTTTCATTACTCAGATTTCGAGCAACGAATCGTATCGTACGTAGATACGACGATTGCATAGTCGGCCGTCGTTGCGGGTTCGCTAGACTCACGGCTT
>OX637865.1:3130662-3358162 GCA_951802705.1 Netelia virgata
AATTCACCATCGATGTCTGATTCACTCGAATCATATGTAAGCCACATACTCGATTCATGAGAAAACGAATTGTTCTCCGCAATAATAATAATAAATATTCTTCCGGAAAACAATTTTTTTTTTCACGAATCGATTATGTAATTAGAAATATTATAATGAAATAATAATAATAATAATAATAATATAATAATAATAATAATAAGTATAATAATTCATAATTATAATAATAATAATAATAAGCAGAAGAAGAAGAATTTACGTTGAGGATTAAAACGGATGTAGGTTTATCGAGAAATGTAGAAGAATGACAAGGATTATCGCCTTATGTCAATAATAATAACAATAATAATAATAAATTGATCGCGTCCTCCATAGACAGTTTCTTATTATTATTTTTTTTTTTCATTATTTTTATATGAAGAAATATAAATTGGAATGGCCAGCGCGTCGAATGTGTCTAGGACTTTTGCTCTCTCTCTCTCTCTCTCTCTCTTTCTGACGAGTTTCACGGTGCATTCCAATCGCGTACGAGCGTCGTCCCCGCGTGATTAGAAAACTGCGAAACGGCGATGACGCTCTTTCACTACGTCTCGCCGGTAGCAACAGAGAAAAATGAGCGCCGACTGCGCGCGCGCGCGCAAGCGAGCGAGCGAGAAGCAAACGAACGAACGCTGAAGCTTCTTCTTCCTCCTCCGTGTTTTATTTTAGCGCTGACTCGACGATGAACTCTCTCGGCTACGAAACTACCTTGAATTATCATAAGCATTATATATCCTCGTGCATTATCAACCGGTATATTCCTGGCACTGCGGTAACTTTATCGCCGGCTGGCGCATCGTAATGTATTTTTTCAGTTTTTTTCTTCACCTTCTTTACGACGTTACAAAGTTTAGTTCGATTCTTTCCCCTTCTTTTATTTTACATTCAACCGAAAGCTCACCTTATTCACAATAATAATAATAAAAAAAAACAAAACTTGCCTTCTAATCAAATTCCACCGCGAAAAAATAATTCATCGATTTAAAAATTGCATTTCACCCACACCATTTTTCTCTCCCATTAAATTTCATTCCAATAATATTTTTCGTCAATCAAAATACGTAGACTTTTCTCCCACGATCGATTTTATCACGATAAATCTATATCACCAAAATTGAATAATAAAAAAAAAAAAAATTAAATATTACAACACAAATTTAATTTAAAAAATCCAAATTTCTAAAAAAATTTCAATTTTTTAAAATTGATTCTATTTTCCAAGTTCGAGCGCGTTTAACCACGGCGTCGCGTAACGTTGCAGAAACCTGCTTTGCCACTGTTTCGTCCCGTGCAAATGTAACCCGCGACGAAGCGATGGCGGAGGGGGTCGAAGAGGGGGAAGGGGTGGAGGAGGAGGAGGAGGAGGAGGAGGAGGAAGAGGAGGAGGAGGGGGAGGAGGAGGAGGAGGTCAGTCAACTGCAACGCGCGCACTCGCGCCGTGCTCGTTCATACAGTCACCGCCTCGCGGCTTTGCAAGGCGTTTTGCATTTGCATCCACACGGGCGTAGGATTCGAGCACCGTATATTCAACGAGAATTCGCAAAGAATCGCATAATCGTAAAACAAACCAGCTCCCCTCCCCACCCCCCTCTCTGCACTTTCGCGCTCGTGGCATTCCGATCCTTGAATCACGCGTGTCTCTCTCCTTTTTCGTACGAAAAATCGGAAGCGTCGTAAAACACGGTCTCGGTTCGTTGTACGATTTTTCGTAATGTTTACAAAAAAGCTGTTAAATTCGAGCTGAGAGAGAGAGAAACAATAATTCGGCGAAAATTTGGACAATTAATTTTTTGATGAAAATTTTATTTTTTTTTTTATTAAATTAATTATTTATTAATTTTTGTTTGTGTATATCGTGGATATTATAGATGTCGATTATTAATTTGAAAATGTATTTTGATTTTTTTGAAAAAAAATTAACGAAGAATTGGATTTATATGAAAAATTGATTTTTTATTTCGATGAAGAATAATATTTCGATCGATAAAGAGATTTTTGCGTCGTGTCGCGAGAAAATAATGTTTGGCTTTGAACTGTTGGTCACAAAAATATTTATCCGATCGTAAGACGGATTCGAGAATATTGATAATAATCTGCTAATTATTTTTTTTAAATTTGATTCCTCGATCAACGATTTTTGTTGTTGCTGTATATTGTGGGTATCATAGCCGTCGATTATATTAATACGAAAGGATTATTTTTCATTTTTCGAAAATTAAACGAACGAAGAATTGGATTAAAAAAAAATTGATTTTTTATTTCGATGAAAAATAATATTTCGATCGATAAAGAAAAACGATCTTTGCGTCGTTTCGCGAGAAAATAATACATATTTGGATTTGACTTTGTTGTTCACAAAAATATTTATCCGATCGTAAGACGACTCGTGATTATCGGTAATAATCTGCTTTGTGAGAGGCGTCAACAAAGCGTTACCGCGGACAGACCACGTGATGTAGTAGCTCTCGAAGATAAGAATACTCATTATCGTCGCGTCATCGTGACGACAATAGAGGAACACCCGAGATCGCGAGTGCAGAGAAAAAAAAAAGTCATGCAACGAGCACATACGGTATTGGGAATGAAGAAGGAATAGAGAACGGACAGAGAGAGAGAAAAATAGAGAGAAAGAGAGAGAGAGAGAGAGAGAGAGAGAGAGAGAGAGAGAGAGAGAGAGAGAGAGAGAGAGAGAGAGAGAGAGAGAGAGAGAGCGTCTCTCGCGTTGTAGCACACGGGAAGACGGAAAGGGAAGAAAGTCTCCTTGCACGAGGAGAGAAACAGCGTGTGTAGCGTCGTCACGGTTATCGCTGTTCCGTGGGAACGGAACTCGGGAACGTGACCTCCTACGCCATGGTGATATGTCCTATATATATATATATATATATATATACATGTGTGTCTTCGCTATAAAATAGTTTCCATCGTTCACAATTTTATCTCTATTTTCCAACAATTTATAAGAAAGATTGAGATCGTTATTAAAGAAATTAGATTTTTAATGAAAAAATTACCATTATTATTGTTATTATTATTATTATTATTATATTTTATGGATCAATTGTTTTAATTTTCAAGAAACTCTTTTTTTTACATTTTTTACTTCAAATAATTTCTAATTATCGTTAACTTATTTCGAGAAATGATAATTTTTCACGGATAAACAACATCGATATTATTATTATTTTATAATTATCGATTATTATTATTTTTCTTTGTCTTTTGATTTTAAATTTGTCTTTTAATCCAAATTTCGTACTCGAAAATCGTATTCGATCGATATTGATACGATTAACGAGAATTTTTTACGAATGACAAATATTCTCCGTTATAGATAAGAAAATTGTTAATCAGCGAGACAAAGTTTCGCAAGAGATGAAAAAGAAAAGGAATTTTATTTTTTTTCGTCCAACGTAATAATTCAGACGTTATCAGGTATTCTCTGTCTTTACTATCACAAAAGTGATGCTTTTTCTTTGTGGTAACAAAGATTTATCGAGTCGAGAGAGAGAGAGGGACTCTAAAACCCTCATCGTACGTTATTTATCTCGCGGCGATGGAATAATTTTTTTTCCTTTTTTTTTTGTTCTTTTTATGAACATTTGCGTTCTAAAATATTCAAGAACGTTGTTATCTCTCGGATGCCTTCGCGAGTCCCGTTTCGTATATTTCGGCGAAAATTACTCGTCGAGCGAGAATAACGAAGATCGTCGCTTTCTTTCGTCGTGTTATTGCGTACGACCGTGACCCGTCGGAAATATTTACGTCCCTTCGAAGACGCTCGTAAGCTCGACGATACTCTCTCGACCTTCTCGCGAAAGAAAAAAAGAATAATAATAATAATAACACCAAACTATCGCGGAATTAAAATGGACGACCGAGAAATAAAAATAAACGGATTCTACTCACCCGAGAAAAAAAACTCGTAATTTCACTTTCTGCCTGCAAAAATTTCCTTGCCGCAAATATATATATATATATATATAATCGCAATTTGTTCGACGTAAAAACGTCGTTCGAAGAAGAAAAAATAAAAACGAAAACTTCACTCGATTCACGCAATTGTCCAAGTTGGCCGAAGGTCGAATTTGTTTTTTTCCGAAGGTCGCGAGAGGAAGAGAAGTCGTCGAGCGACGCGCCCGGCGTTATACACGTTACGGAAGTCAGGGCGTCGTTCTTCACCGATCGAAACTCGGGATTTATTTCTTAAATCGTTAGTTTACAACAACTTTCAAAAGACAAGAGTAACAACAAAAATATATAAGGAAATAATTTTTATTAATGAAAAGAAAGAAAATCGATAATTCGCGATTTTTTTGTTTTATTGGCCTTTCGCTAGAGTTTCGGCCAATCGGCAAATTCGATCGCTAAAACGTCGTTGAACATCGGCGAGGCCGATCCGACTGGCGCAGAAGCCGTGGTGGTGCGCGCGAGTCGCGAGGGGTACCGCGCGGTCGAAACCCCAGCCTGGTACTGCCGAGGCCAACAGGTGAGCCGTGCCAACTGTTCGGTCTCTCCCAGTGACGTAGCGAGGAATTCTTGCCGGGCGTCGTAAAAATGATATTTTTTTTTTTTCGTTTTCCTTTTTTTTGCCCGTATGCAATCGTCTCGTATATTACTATAGGCGCGTTCAACAGGCTACGATGCACGAACCGTACAGTTATATGGATCGTTCCGTTTCCATTGACACGAACGTTTTTATGCAAATTAATAATATGTACGTTTTTTTGAGGACGCGTTAATATTTCGAAATATTTGATAATTTATTTTTTGTCATAATATTTTAAAAATTTTATCTAATAAGATAGATAATATTTTTTGGTAATTAAAAAAAAACTGCGATTTTAGAAATATTGTTGGTTTACAAGTTTTCCAGAAAAAAATTTTCTTTTATCGAAAGAATATAATTATAACAAAAGTAAACTTAATTTTTATTATCTATTGTTAAAGTTCGAATAATCAAAAAATACAAATGTAAAATAAAATTAGTAACTAATAAAATTGCATAAATCAATTAATTTGACTCGCTTAAAATATTTTTCAATTTTTGTACTCTCTTAATAAACATTTTTCGAATCTATATTGAAACGAAAGATAATTACGTTTGTTCTTTTTATACTAATTTATTTTATCGCGTGAGAAAAGTAACGAAAAACGTTTACGTTCGTTGTTACGAAAATTTCGAAATTTTCGGCGATTAAAATTTGAGCTCGTACCGATCGAGTTCGCGAGAGGTAAAGGGGCCCCGGTAGGAAGCGTAATGAACACGCGACTGACTTATCCACCAGCCACTCCGTTTCCGTCTATATCGGCTAGTGTCCAATCAACGCTAGGAAAAATGAGCCTCGCTGTCGAACGGAACGTATCTTCTCGCTCACGTATATATATATACCTATAAACCCATTATTACGCTTCACAGGCGTCAAAACAAAGTTCAGTTGCACGCGAGAGCCGAGATTTTCAATAACACTTTACACTTCCCCTTGCGGTAATCTTCTTCGTCACGAATCCTATATGCATAGACACTTGTTTTCGTTCATCGATCTACCTGTTCCAGAACATGATAATTATAGAATTATATTAATATATATATATATATATAGAATATAAAACAATCGACTCTGATCATGATCAAAGTCGATCGATAAATTCGATACAAGAAATAAAAAATACTTCATTATTTTTCATGACAACATTATCCGAATTATACAAACTATCATTATCGTTAGGTTACAAGATTTGATTAAAATTTGTATTTATCAACAGTATTGCAAATTTCTGTAATTAATTTTGTCAACGATCGTATTATTTTTACTATGGGAAATTTTGCGGCATTTTCTCGCACGGTAAATGATAAATAATTTCCGATATTATCGACGGCCGGTAAGGTAGATCGCGCGACTTTGAAATGCGAGATAATACCGTCACAGACATCTGGCGGAGATTTCGAGAACTCGAGGTTACGTAACGACGATAATAACTTGGCAACGGACGGTTGGTCGTCGTTTATATTCCAAATGTTTTATATTTTTTTGTTTTTTTTTTTCATTTATCTTTTTTTGCTTTTTTTTTGTTCGTTCAACGAGATCGAATCAAAGGTAGTTTTCAATCTGGGGTGACTCCTGGACCGTGTGAGAAAGTCATTTCGACGAGAAGAATAGGTGAGTCGTTGCAGCTGGTTCGATTGTGCGATAAAATAGCGGGCAATTGAATCGTATGTGGGTCACACGAGAGAGAGCTCTCGTTTCCTTTTTGCGACTTTTGTGTTACACGTATATAACTATATATATAGCTATATTATTGTTTATACGTATTTCGACTCGACAGCTCGGCCGCCGATACTTTCTTTCACGCAGCAGGGGTCACACATAAAAGAAACGTATCTTCCTCTTTCTCGTACCGAACGTTCGCCAGTAGTGAGTCACTTCCGCTCGTAGCACTTGTCTTATATATGCGCGGATGCCTGAGAAGCGTGACTGAAATTTCAAGCCCCTCGCTGACGGAAATAAAATCGTAACATCGTGAATTATCTCTGGGATGTATTTTCTTTTTATTTTATTTTTATACTTCAATGTAAATGGTCTATAAATGTTTTTTTTTTAGCGGTAATTTGCTCGAGTAGATTTTATAAAGATTAGGAAAAATATTGTTTGTCGTATTGATAAGGGAAATCGAAGTTTGACGCGAACCTCAATTTCGTAAATAAGGCCAAGCGGTAACACGAGCTGCGGTGTCCGAGTGGTTAAGGAGTTGGACTCGAAATCCAATGGGCTTTGCCCGCACAGGTTCGAATCCTGTCCGCAGCGAATTATTTTTTTTTCTTGAGACATCGTTGATATTGTACTTCCGAATGATATTGTCTTCAATAAATATAAAATATCGAAAAAATATACAAGATTATGTATTTTTCATAAATAAATATATATATTCCTAATCACGTATTACTTTATCAATATTTCATTTTGTGACACAACCAAAATATGCCACAAATATGTATAAAATTGCAAGTACTTAGAACATTGGTTAAACAAAATAATAATATCAACAAATGATAAAGTAATAACAATAGTTAAAATGCGAATTTAGCAATAAAAAAAACAATAAAAATATGTTAATATTGCATTTAAGCAAAATATTGTTATCGTCCGAGACGATATTAATGTCGACGAACGTTAATTATTATTTAATCATCAAAACAACAAAAATCAACCCTTAGTAAATTATTACACGAATAAAAGTTCATCTCCGATGTCGCCAGAATCAGATATTTTGATTCACCAAGGGATATAGGATAATAAAAGCCATCGAGTAACGATTCTCGTCGACGAAAAATAAATCTTTATTAAGAATAATCTTTGATCGAATAATGGTAAATTGTCCAGCGTCGAAAAATTCTCAGTGGACAATTTTTTTTTTTACATCAACGTGTAATCTCATTTGTGTATTTTGATCTGGAAGATGAAGCAGCAACCCTGTCCCTGAGGACTATCGAGTTTCCACTTGACGTCGTAAGCTCTCTGAAATCAGATCGAATCGGTTCTGGAATTATTTTTATTTATCGTGTGACGAAACGTTGATTCGTGAAATTATAAATATTACAATTAAAAATTAAAGAGAGAAAGAGAAAGAAAATCAATTGCGATAGAGCAATGGAGGCTTATAGGAGCGAGGAGCGTTGATTCTATGAACGAGTTATTATATGTCGAGTGTTATTATCAAGCATTCTACACCGTTTGATTGACGCCGATTTGTCCATTAAACGAAGAGGGCGGTGACCTTGTAACAGTTCTCGTTTTATGCACGAAGCCTTATATGCACTTTGGTTTCTTTTCACTGTTAATTAATATTGAAGAACTAATCGTGGTACGACCGTTAGAAGACGAGGCTTTGAAGTTGCCATTTGTCGGCGTTTACTAACCGCGACCGCTCGACACAATTATTACGTTACACAGCCACGTGCGTTGCAGCACGATATTATAAATGAATTGATTTTTGTAATAACAATGAAATAATAATAAGAAGAAGAAGAAGAAGAAGAAATATGAAAATAATAATAAAATATAAAAAAAATTATACGTCGAAAAATTTACTCTGAGCCCCAAAAGTATGAACAGTCTCATGTTCCTCGACGTTTATTACCCCTCCAGCTATCAAAGTTCCATGGAGCGTAAGCTCGGCTTAATTACAGTAATTTTCCGGTGGAAAGTCTTCCTTTGTAATTTTACTTCAAATTATAACATCTCGTCTCTAAAACGAGGCTCTCGTAATTTCCAAAAAAAGAAGGTAAAGCATATTCAAGTTAATGTTTGTTCTATGAATTGTCATTTATTGTTCGGCGATTAATCGACCATTTTTTTCTCTCAATTTTTTCCTCGTTTTGATATTTTAAAAAACTTTGAGAAAAGACTGAGAAAATCTTTCTCGAGTAATTTTCTCGACTCTATTTTCAGATTATCACGAGATTACTCACGACTGGGTATTTCTTCGATATCGGCAAGTCCATGAAGTAGGTCTGTTTCTGACCAGGTGTGGTTGGACAGGGGGTGTACGCACAGGCGTTGTTGTCCATCCCGATGAAAGGAAGATCGAGCACGGGACTCGCCCAATAGGCGCGACCCTCTAGGGTCTCAGCAGCGAAATCTGCAACGATCATTATTTTATTTCGGTCGATTAGGAAATCGAATTACGAAATTGTAAAAATTGTTAAAAAGTCGAAACTTTTTAAAAATCAGAAAACCTTGAATGCAATTAAGAAAACAAAATCAAATTCGATATCGAACAAAATTAAATAACGAATCTAATTCGATAACGATAAATTTTACATTTATTTTCCAACTCGTCGATTTACTTAATTTTTCTTATTATTTTTTCACAAATTCAAATGTTTTTGTTTTTTTTTTTATTACTCACCCGCGACATAGTCAAACGCGATGGTGGCATTCAAGCCGCGCTTTAGGCGACAGGGTTTACCGTCGGCCGCTTCCTTGCACGGAGTGACCCGCAATTCGGTGATGTTACAATGGTTGGTCGGAGCTTCGTCTAACAAATTGTGCGATACAACAAAATTTTTAACTCGCAAAAAGAAAATTTTTCATTTTTTTACTATTTTCGTTTTTCTCGTTTCCAAAGAAAAACGAAAAAAACGCGACCAATTCGAAAACCTCGATAACACGAGACTTCCAATATTTCTTTTTTTTTTTAAAACCGATCGATAATTTTTTAAAACAAATTTTTTTTTCAAAATTTTGTTTTTTCTTTTTTTCTTTTAATTTTTTTTCTAACTCACTCTCGGCCGTTGGACAATACTTCCAAGGTGCAACATCCGCGTAAGCGACGGAGAAGACGAGGGCGAAGATGATGGCGATGAGGGCAATTTCACGACCGTGGCTCGTCATTCTCGTTGCGTATTTCCAAGTCGAGTGAACGAAATCGTATGCGGGACTCGGGATCGGTCAGCCTGATAAAAGTAAGCGAGGTGGGGCATAGGTCAATTGAGATAGTATCTTACGGAGTCTGCAGGAACGTAACTTTAAGACCAAAGCGCTTTTCAAGTCTACCCCTCCTTCTTCCCCCTCTCCTCTCCTTCTTCACTTCTTACTTCAACGCCCCCGCTCGTTTCCCTCTCTTTGTGTCTGTGTCGTGGTCACGGCCTCAAGCTACTGTTTATGCACGATACTATGTGTTAACACAATGATTCGACATTCTTCTTACAAAATCGTGAAATCTCGTGACTAAAACATATTTTTGGGCGCAAAGATCGATATCGAAAATCAAAATTGTAACAACTGTAACAATAATGTTTAGACATTGACGAAGTGTTTTTTTCTTTCTCGTAAATAGTGGTAAAAATGGTGAACAGAGAAAAAAAACAAGAAGAAAGAAATAAAGTTGAAAAATTGAAAATTGCACGTTGGAAAAATGTGTTGATTTTTTATATTTTATTTTTCGAAAATAGATTTTTGTTGACACTGGTTCTATTTTGCTAGTTTACATTCATACGGAATTTGAATAAAATCGATTTTATTTGAAATTTGATAATTTTTTAATTATAAATTGTGAGAAAATTATTTTTTTAAATATTGTTATAATTCGATGATTTATTGACATCGTAAGAAAAAGGATTTAAGTCCATATTTGAAGAAAAACGAATTCGTACGTCCGTCTTCGAAGTACTCGAAACAGATTTTTTCCATTAACGAGACTAATTACTTTCTATTATCGCGTTCTCGGGTCGTTTCCTTTCCCACAAGAATAACACCGCGACCTTATTCTCGAAATACCCTCGTGGAACAAAGCTTCTTTCTTTCGCTACGATCATTTGCACGTCTTAAAAATAACAAAATAAAAATTTGTAAAAAAAAAACAAAACAAAAAATTGTCACGTGCTTATTTATTCAACCTCAATATTTACGCGAATTTCATTTTGCGGTCCGAAACGGATGTTAATCGTCGGTCGATTCATCGATTGCAAAACTTTTTCTTCGAATTAACGACGACCACTGTCCGATAACGAGAAATCAGCGTTCGAAAAATAGTCTCCCGAGATCTTTGACCCCGAAAAACGAAACAACTGCGTTTCCTACGTAACTGATGATGTTTGTCGAATGATTCATTGAGTGAAATAGACCGGCGGCAGCAAGATTTACCGCATTCGTATTTTTACCCCTACTCCTCTCTCTCTCTCGTTTGCAAATAAAAAAACATATGAAACGTGGCGTTCGAAAAAAAAATGATAATATCACAACCGGCGCCACAAGAGGTCGAAGGAAGTTCATGGCTACGGATTTCCGTCGGTGGTCCAACGTCCTCTCTCATTCACCAATTGCACGCGCGAGACCAACCTGGAAACAAAATTAATTGGGCCCAATTGTTAAATTGTGTATTTCCTCATAAAAAAGATAAAAAATTTATTGCCCATCGCCAGGAGCAAGGAAAAATTTTCGTTGAATTTCACTGCGATGCAATAAAATTGAAATAATGGGAAAATTATGAAGAATAACAAAATTAGAAGACATTTATCGATCTTTTTTTTTTCAAATTTTAGTGGTTTTTTGTAAATTTTTTTTAATCATTAATTTCTTTCGATTTTGCTTCGAGAATATCGTTATTTATTTGATAAACGCGATTCTTCTTTCAATTAACGGTAATTGCGGTTAAATTGTCCAATTGAGCGATTGGTCGACGAAGAATCGATGCAAATTGCGATTATTAATTTGATAATGGACGTACACATCCGGTTTTTGCTATCTTCGGACGATTCAGGATGGAGGAAGAAGAATAAAAAGAAAAAGAACGACATCGGTGGTCTTCGTTGCTCCATCTCGTGGCGAATTTGAAACGGATCGGCGCGACGTCGACCACGTGTATTTACACCGAACGATTATTCAATTGACGAAGCCGGTCTTCGTCGTTCGTTCGAGGATAATGGAGGGAAAAAGTTTCGTAAAAAACGTCTTAACGTCGCGTTTTTTTCGTCGAAAAAACGTTTTACCATTTTCTATCCCAGTTTAACTCGTGAAACTTTCTTTCGACGTGATTCGATATTCGTCGAAATATTTTCGCGTCGTAGCGAGAAGAATACGATTTGCATATAATTGGAGCGCGACGGTTGTTAAGAAACTCTTATCAGTCGTATTGTTTGTAAATTCGACCAGAACTTCTTTATCTCGATAAATCGAAGTTTGAAAGGTAGATTTTACGTTTTACATTACGTTGGGACAATTTTTGTAATCGTGGCACGATCTTAATCGAGATTTGGGATTTTTTTCGATAAAATTTACAATTTTTAAACGTTCTTGAATCGTTTATTAAGTACGAAGGTCAACAACGCAGAAGTATATATATATATATATATTTTTTTTTAATTTTATTTATATAATATAGTGATAATAATTAATAATCTCGAGACACTTATTAATTATAGACGGATTGATTCATTTTTAAAATAAAGATCATAGTAAAAATAATAATAATAATAATAATAATAATAATAATAATATCAACCAGTATTAATGCTGTACAAGGATAACGTAATTGTACATCGGTAGTCGGAGTATATTATTTCGTTGTATTGCGGATCTTTCGGTTTCTAAATCGGGACGAATATGATTTTAAAAAAATTTCATTTTTGCCACCGACAGCAAAATTAGAAAATTTTAGATTTTTTTTTTCTTCGGGTAAACAAAAATATTTGTAAAAAAAGGGGCCAAGTTTTTCGTTGATCGGCACTCGTGAGAACGGATAATCGATTCTTTGGTACCTGGTCGACGTCTTGGACGAGACTCGTGTTGGTCTTCGTCGCAGTCTCTTTGGCAAACAACATTTTTCATTTTTTTTTTGAGGTTCCATTTTTGTGCTCCCATTGGATTGCTCGTTTCCGTTCTCCCCCCTGTCGTAATTCTTTCGTCGTGATCTCGATTCGATCGATATCGACTTTGTACATTCGTACATAAATAATTAAAACACTATAAAATCTCTTGCTTCGAAAAATCGCTCGTTAATTCCTTTGAGTATTTTTTTTTTTAGATTTTCGTACAAGGATTTTTGCTTTCGTTAACACCATTTATGATCGAAAATCATTCGTGTAAAATATATCTAATCTTGTTTGTTTGAGAATTTACGCGACAAGATACAAAATTTTGTAATTAAAAAATTATGAAAAGTTGTAATTTTTAATGAAAATTATTAATACTGCAAAAAAATGTGATTGCAATAAATTCTACAATCGATCGAAATGACCACTCGAAAGCGATCTTGACTGTACGTTTGTGTTTTTTCTTTTTTCATCAACAATGAAAAAAACCGTTCGTCCATTGATTAAAAAAAAATATCCAAATTCCAAAATTTTCAACTTTTTGTCATCTCATCAGGAAAGAGTCGAAACATCGTCGTAACATTTTACACCGTAATCGTTACTCCTATTTTCCGCAGTCTTCTCGTTATTTTGATTCGTCGATTATAAACAATTTATCGTCGCAATAATTTTTAAACAACGTAAACCGGATCTTTGCAAACGGATATTCTCGCTTCCTGAAGAATCCTCAGTCTGGGCCCAAGTGGAACGCCCATTTTCTGAAGCCTGTCCTCGCTCAAGTAAGGCAGCTCGACCATTCCCACTTTTTCCTTTTCAAAAGCCGCTGCATATTTCTTCAAAAAAACAAAAAAAAAACAAAAAAAAACGCCAATAAAATCAGAAATTCATTCAATAATTCATCAAATCGATCAGAAAATAATTAAATCAACGAAGTTTCCACAATCAATTATTCCAAACTACCGCTTGAAATTTTTAATCAAAAACTCACCTCGTAGCCAAGTTCGCGAAGAAAAAGTCGAATCAGCGGTGGCTCCGCGCCGAAGAACTTCGTCAATTTCTTCACTCTCGAGGGATTCGAGAGTGCCGGAAGCTCCGAATCTTTGATCAACGGTTGCGACTGTGACCTCACCATCGCCATGCTCGTCTGCGTCCTCAAAGCCGCGATTTCCCCTCTTATATTTTCCATTTCCTGTTCGAATAATATACGAGGTAACCACATGAGAATTGCTAGTTTTTTTTCTTCATTTGTCTTTCATTCTCGCGATCAGCGAAACGTGACGTTTTAAATTACGAACAAATCAAATTACCTGAATCATCAAATGTTGCGTACGCATCTCGGACGAGAGATGAGCGACGGATCTCGCGAGTGTCACGACGTGTGACTCGAGTCGTTGGAAACGTTTATTAATGCTCTGTAAGAATAATTTTACTTTGAGAAACTCTCGTCGATTTTAGCCAATTCGTCTCGAAGGCTTGCGTGAGTCGACACGTTTTTTTTCTTCTTAGATAATTGAATCCTTCAGTTTTTTTCTATCACCTTAATGTCCTTCGCTTTCTTCATCCGATCGTCAATCACGTGGGATCTTCTCTTGTCGTGATGCCTGGCGACTGGCCTGGACGAGACTGAGGACGTGGGTAACGAGGACACCGAACCGTAACTCGCTAATCCTCTCGCCTTTCTTCTTTTTTTCACGCTGCCACCGAGTAATTTTAGGACCTGAATATAACGTAAAATTTGCGGCGTTATCGAGACAATTCGTTCGATGAACCTCGCTCATATTTTTGTTGATTTTATTTCACGTCGATAAAGCTTCGAGACTTGCCTCGCTGTACATATTTTCCAAGCCTTCCAACTGTTTTCTGATAGTTCTGGCGTCGTTGGTGCTCAGATCGGAGTCACTGCGGTCGAGCATGGAATCCAGATCGAGTCCTGTCGTGGTGGATGTGAGATCAGCGGCTTCGACCCCGAATACTACGAGTATAACGAATATTTAATCAAGGTTATGCGAAAGTCAGGAGTCAAGACAAAATGGTGGACTGCACGAATGTCGAACTCACGATGAGAAAACTTTTTGGCCGTTTCTTTCTTTGCCGTTGAAGCACCTCGATGTTTTATCGCACTTGGAAAATTTCTCTTCTCGCTGCTTTTCACGTATTCGCTGTAATTGGGTTTCGAACCGTAAGGCAAGCTGCGATAAAATGGTGGTTAAGGTAAGAAAAGGGTTTTTGTTTCAAGCCAGGGTGACCTCCTGTTTGCGTCAAACGTGTCTCACCTTGCCGAGTATCGATTCCTGGAAGTCCTGGGACTCCCGTGTGGCGATAAGGGTGGGAGAGGGGGTGTCACGGAAGAGACGCTCTCGGAAAGGGTCGAGTGTGCCATTGCCGGAACGTCCCTTGGTTCGAGGATGCTCCTTAGCTCGGATTCCACTATGTCGACCCATTCGGAATCTTGCACTGCTCGTCAACAGAAACAACACGTTCGTCAAGGATTATCGAAAAAACATGGGTTATATCGCCCATCCCTTTAATAGCAACCAAGCTTAATCGATCGATGTAAAGAGTTCCTGACGGTAATCCAGGCCTTTGAAACAATTTTCCAACGGGAACGAACCTTGAGGGTGGCTTTGATCCTCAGGAGCGGGTCGTCTTCCACTGGAATAAACAGCTGATCCTCTACCCGAGTCAACGTTCGAGGAGCTCTGTCCAGCTTTGTCGTAGTCCGAGCCGGATCCCTGATTCTGGAGTTTCAACCTCGACATACCGTGTTCCAGTTCGTCTTTCCTGGAGTCCACTTTAAGATTGGAATTCCTCTCCTGGTAATTCGCATTTTCCAGCCTTCTCGCACTCTCCTCGATCTTCTTAGCAGCTTCGTTCACTTGCCCGTGACTCTTCTGACCGGAATTGTCTCGAGGGTTTCTCGAGTTGTCTATCTCGTTCGTGTCCTTGCCCATTTTCTGTCCATACAAGGAAGTCGAATTCTCATTGTCGTTCCTCTTCTGCATCTCCTCGATCCTTCTCTGAACGGCACTGAGATCTTTGACTTCCGGATTTCCATCGGTCTGCAAATATTCCCCAGTGACCAGATCCCTCTTCGAGGATCTCGCCTCTTCCCGACGAACACCGAAACTCGTCTCGGGTCTGACGTCCTCGTTCTGCTGTCTCTGGGACCCTTTTCTCCCAAACTCGACCCCACGTTCCTCCACGGTGATCTCGTATTTCTCTTTACCCATGGAATCCACCGAGATGTTCTTGACGATGTCGTCCTTGTCGATAGTTCGTCGGGAGTCGTTTCTCTCGTCGTCGTAGCAGAGCTGGGGCTGCGAGGCAGCCTTCTCGATGCATTTGGCAGAATTACGTCGCTGGAATTCCGCCTCCTGATGATTGTTCGAGTCCGTCTTCATGTAGACTTGGTGACCGGTGTATCTAGTTCTGTTCTGGGCGTAGTGATAGTAGATCTCCTGTCCACTGATTCTAACATCGAGATTCTGTCTCGAGGTGCTCGGTAGGTCGATCTGCGATCGGGTCATGGGTTGTCTCGCCTGTTGATGCTGCTGATAAGACACTCCAACTGGAAAGTGGGACTGCTGATGATTCGTTCTCAGCGCGGTTTGAGGGCTCTGCTGGCCCACTACGAGCTGCTGTTGTTGATGCTGCATCTGCTGGATCAACTGTCTCTGGTGCATATTCTGCACATGCTGCTGGGAAAATCTTGGACTCTGATGCATTTGATTCTGATGGATAAGCTGCTGGGGACTCTGGTAGGCCTGACTCGACTGCTGATGTCCATTCGGTGGTGGCATTGTCGCTGGTTGCATCGGCAGGCCATGCTTGTTGACAGGTGGATTTTGATTCTGGACAAAAGGAAGCACAGGACACCTCGTCAAACAAACCGTTTCATTAATCTGCAATCATCCTTCTTTTCCCAACCCTACCTGATTCTGAACGGAGGCTTGATGAATCCCTTGATGCAACGACTGCGTCGTCATTCCTCCTGAACCCTGCACAACGTATTCCCTGTTCGTGTTCTGAATCTGTGGCACTCCACTCGTCGATTGACCGAAATTGGAAACTTGTGTCTGATGGACAGTTTGAACGCCGCCAGGTGGCGTGATGTGAGTTACGTGAAGCTGAGCACTCTGCCCGGGCAAACTGGGCTGAAGCGATTGCGAGGATGTTTGAAGCTGTCCAGGTAGAGGAACGTTCTGTTGATTGGCCTGATAACCGTAAGGCTGCCCATACTGACCTGGTAGAACGTCGATACATAAATGCAACCTCTAGTTTAATAATAAGTCTCCTACCTCTATCGAGCGTAACTCAAACACCTCGACCAACTTGTGACTACCACTATTTCTTCTTCTTTTCTTTCACCATAAATTATTCATCCCCATTCCCGCGCCTATTTCATCGAGGGAACACATCCGTACAATATTTAATTCTATGTTTTTTTTTTTCTTCTTTTTTGTGAAATCGTACGAAAGTTCGGTACGCGTCTTACATAACTTTTCATTGTTACGGCAAGATCAATCTTCGTACGCGATCCGATTGTGCGCCCAGCGGTAGTACTGTGAGAAGAGAAAAAAAAACGTATCCAGAAGAAGAAGAAGAAGAAAAAGGAAAGAAGGGAAAAAATGAATAATGAAGCCACGCCACGCGCGTTAGCGAAGAGCGTTCTCCTCTCGCTCGGTATCGCGTGTGACTTCTCGTCGCACGGGTTGTACCTAAGTGCAACCGAGTGAATCGAGTGTATTACGAGCTCGAATCTCATGCCACACAGCTAGGAAATTTCTCACGTGATTGCCGCGCTCGTTTGAAGGGAACGAGTTTCGCGCCCGAACGAATGGCACGTACTGCACACCGTGTGCGGTACGTGACATACGCTCGCTTATTCATTCTCGCAAACCTTTCCTCCCCCTCCCCCCTTCTCGCTCTCTCTCTCTCTTGCTCAAGATTCGCTATTGAGAATTATTTAACGGTTTATTCGATCGTTTATTTACCATAAGTATTTTTCGCGTATTGTTGCATATTGATGACCGTTGGATCTTGAGCACGTGGCTTCTCGTAAATGCTCTCCTTCTTCTTCGCCTCCTCATCCTGGATTATACTACGACTCGACTTTCTCAGCTCCTCGGTCACATTGTTCAGGCTTACTTCCGGCTCTGGCTCGGCGTCCTTTCTGCTTGGACCGAAACGACTCGAGATCATGTCCTTGATCGTGTGATACGTTCTCGACAACGACTTTGTCTTTTCCTCATCGCCCTTTCCGGTACGTGGCACCGCTCCGCTCGACGTCGATCTTTTAAATAAAATTGTAATTCATCGTTGAAAAAAAGTCGTTGTTTTTTTTTCGTCCGGATTAGTTTTTGGCCGAAACTCACGTGAACGTTTCCTGCGACTGAAAGTTTCTCGCGTTAGCCTCTTGTCTCGGATCTTGCATCTGATTTGTCTGAAACAAACGGAGTTGTTATTATCACCGGATAACCGTCGGGCTTCCGGTTGTCGTAAAAAAAATAATAATATTCTTCATTGCCTCTTAACTGTATTTTTATTTGTCTAAAAAACAGTCTCGAAATCTCACATTTGTTAGTTACAAAAAAGAAATTCAATCTTCTCATCGATCTAAGAAAATAACTGTGAACGATTTATTAGTTTGATAAAAACAATAATATACTTTTTCCCTTATTATCGAATAAATTTCTTTTCCTGCGAATGATAAATATAATTTACCAAAGAATCAATCTAATAAGAAAAAAATAATAAAATATTTGTTTATCCTATCATCGAGGATAATTAAATTATTTTCTTCTGTCCATTAATAATAAAATCGAGGGATGCTTCGATCGCAGTCCGGATCGAAGTTAACCATTCGGAATTCATTCCAACGATCGGTCGAAGGACGTTCGATAATCGCTGACGCATAAAAGTGTCGATTCCTTCTCTCTCTCTCTCTCTCTCTCTCTCTCTCTCTCTCTCTCTCTCTCTCTCTCTCGCTCTCTATCTCTCTCAGTCGTAGGGATGTTTGCGCGTGTGTTATGTGCCGTGAATGCAGCGAGGGAATTTCAAAGTCCTCCTATACGCTGAATCCTACAAACAGGACGCTTCTTAGGAAAGGGATGCGGCTGGAATAACAAGACCGTGAGCTCGGGCTCGCGCGCGCGACAGCCTTCGAGCACCACCGAGTCCCTCACGAGGAGAAAAGTGTTCCGATAGGACCGGGGGACAGGAGCGTCAGTTACCGACGCACCTTGCATACGAAAAAAGCCCCGTTGACTTACGATCGTTGTCGTACGACACCGGAGGAGAAGAGTACCGAGAGCGTTCTTCCTTCGCGAGACTTGTTTTTTTCTTCTTCTTCTTTTTTTTCCGTGCCTCGTCCACCCCGGGTGCTCGTCAAATGAGAAAACGAAGGAAATAAAGAAAAGAAAAGAAATTAAAAAAACAAAAAAACGTCGGAAGACGAAGGAACGGAAAGAGAGGAAGAATAAAAATAAATTCCTCGGTCGTTCACGAAAGTCCTTTTCCGCACGGGTTGTTCGGATTTCTGATTTTTCTCCGCCTTTCTCAATCTTTCTTCGTTTCTTCATTTTTTTGGGGGGTTTTTTTTCGTCGTTTTACTTTGCTCTCCATCGCTTTATCTCGTACACGTTCGAGGTTTATCTACCAATCCCTGACACATCTTTGCGAAACGCTCATTTATTCTCCTTCCACGACGATCTATCACTTCCATTTTTTCCCCATCAGTCGAGCATTCGGAACGCAAAATACTGACAATGTCCGGAGCTCGCGAGCTTCGCTTCGCGATTTATTTTTTCCTCTTTTCTGTTCTTTTTTTTTCGTCAATTACGAAAATTCGTTTATCCGGAGATCGCTGCATTTTGTTTCACTCCGACGAGATTATTATTTTTTTCGTCGAGAATATCGTTGTTAATAATTATACGAAAAATATCGATAATAAAATTTGTCATAAATATGATAAAATTTTATTATAACATAATATTAGAATATTATTCAAGTTTATCGACGATCTGCTCCCTAAATTATTATAATTAATAATTAATATAATTATAATTATTATAATGTATAAATCATTCTTTGTAAATTTGTCCCTCGAAAGAATAATTTCCATTTAAAAATAATCGTAAAACAATATTTAATAATAATGTTTTTTTTTCTCCCGCGATCAGTCTCTACCTTTGATAAAGAATCGTGCACGAAGCACGAGACGTCGAGATCGTGTGCGAGAGGCGACGCAATGTCGAGGGGTATTTTACGCGGATAAAGTGCATCTCGTTCGTAACATGTTGTTCTCTCTCTCTCTCTCTCTTTCTCTCTCCTTCTTCTCTCATTCTGGTTGTTTCTCGTCAGTCCCACGGGATAATTACCGGGTGCAATGTTGACTATGGCCGAGTACAGCCTCGTAGTTGAACGAGCGAGCGAGAGAGAGAGAGAGAGAGAGAGAGAGAGAGAGAGAGAGAGAGAGAGAGAGAGAGAGAGAGACTCGAGGCGAAGTACAAACTTGCCGATGTGGCTTCTGCCTGCGAATTCTACTCTCTCGGTATCTCGTTTCTCTCCACCGCTATTTTGTATCGCTCCCTCTCTCTCTCTCTCTCTCTCTCTCTCTCTCTCTCTCTCGTGTATGCACACTCCCTTGCTTGCCTTGTAGAGTTCACTCCCCGTGTATACGGTCTCGATGAGGATCCCTCGATCTGTCGTTCACAGTCGACTTTATACGAGCATTATACAAAACGAACTTTATGCGAACGCTACAAGTGCTTTACGTTTTTATTCATTATCCATAGTTATCGTATTTCCACAGTAACCACTTCTATAGATTTTACTTGTTTTTTTTTTTATTTCTTTTTTTCATATCTAAATATAGATATTCTAGTCCTTTTATTATTATCCGCGTATTACAAATAATTCTGTTCTGCTTATCTTATTTTCAGAAATAGAACAGAAATTTGTAAATAATGGTAAAAAATTTGTTGGTATAAAAAAATGAAAATAATGTAATAATATCTTGACAAAAATTTATATGGTTTTTGTGTTTAATCCGAGGATTAAGAATGTTGAAATATTATAAAATTTATAATAATTGTAAATTATTATGTTATAAAATTAAATAAATTCTCACAACATTCGCTTTTTGTAGATTTTAATTTTGATTATTTGAGTTTTTCATTCTCATCGAACAATTCGATTATTGATTACAAGTAACTATATTATTATCATTATTATTATTATTCATATTAATTATACACCTCCATTATTCATCCATTATTCACTCTTAAACTATATTTTCTTAAAACTTAATTTAAACATTCCTAAAAACCAAGCGAATCAACCGTGCACTTTTAATATTAAATCCGACTTCTTTTTTTCTTCTATTTCCAGTGCAGTGTTGATTTTTTTTTGTTTTCCTACATATACAAATTTGTTTTCTTTTTCGCCCAACGAATGACCGGGTTTCGTACGTGCCGTACGGAGTATGTGCCACGAGCGAGTATCATACACCATTAACATTTGATGAGACTGATTATGCCGAGGGAAAAATAACATGCCTATATATCCCCGGGAGAGTCGAACAAGAGACTGCGCGCGATCGCGATCTCTCTCGACTGTGCGCCTATTTTTTTCTTTTTTTTCTTTTTTTTTTCTTCTTTTTCTTTTCTTCTTTACTATTTTTATTATTTTTATTTCTTCTCTAGACTCTCTCGCGGTAATAATGCGGTATACGTATTTAACGTTAGTATTTCCCTCGGGTTGAATTCGCATTATTTAACTCGACGGGCGTGCGCGCGCGCGCGTGCGCACCGATTACTCGCGCGCCGAATGTCGAGCGTTTTTTTCTTCTTCCTATTTCTCTCGTAACGCGTCTAGGGAGTTAAATCAGGCGGGGAAAGACGACTTTTCTATGAATGAGAATAACGTCTCGCTTATAAGTTATATGTTACGTGAGAAATTATTTATGAGCCGGGACACGAGTCGACTGTTTTTTTCTTTCTTTCTTTTTTTTTTTGTTCTTTTCTTAATATACGCGGAACGAAGTGAAAAAAAGAAGAAAAAAAACCGTTGAGCGATAAATCGTATCAGATACGACGAGGTGTTCGTCGAATCGCTTGAAAATTTACAATTTTCACTTTTTTTCTCTTTCTCTCTGGGTTGTTTTTTATTAAATCTCGAAATTAATTGGATTCATTAAATTAATTAAATTAATAATAACGGCTGATAAATCGTAGACAAAAAATTAACACATTTTAGCCCGATACGCAACTCGTAAGAGGAAAAATTGAGAGAGAAACGTTGGACGCGTTGGTAAGAAGAAAAAAAACGACACACGTACCGTTGCACGATCTCGAGTTTTTATCGCCCCTTGTCGAACGACATTTCTTTGCCTCACGCGCGACAGCTCGTTTGATCGATTCGCGAACTTTACGAACAGTTTTCACTAATTCACAGAAAGAAAGAAAAGTAAAAAAAAAAGGATAATTTTGTTTTGTTCATTGATCGATAAATAAATAAATAATGATATTTACATTATGATAAATAAGTTATAAGTTTCTTTCGCGAAAATGACACCGAGCTGTCGCGTTGGCCACGGTTGTCATTCGGCGACTGGAGGAACGATCGAAAAAGTGATCCAACGTACGAGAGACGAGACTCTCGTCTCTCGTCTCTCGACTTTCACGTTTATATTCATTTTACAGCTTTTAATGACATTCTTTTATCGGTTTAGTTGACGAGCATGATTTCTCCTCGTATTATATACCACGTGGTATACAACTTCCCGTACCGTATAAAATATTTTACACATATTTAATATCGCATCAAGCTGGCCAAAAAGTCACTGCGTTTTTTCCCAATAGTTCGACACGTATTTCCACGTGTTAAAAACGCAGTTACTTTTTGGCCAACGTGATAACTATTTTTTTCTACCATTATATTATAATCATTATTATTATTTAATTATACGAAACTATATTAAAATATCAAATCATAATAAACAATAATAATATATAATATTTTATGTATATAGAAAACAAAATACAAAAATAGGCGAAGCGTACGAGCTCGAGAACATCGTAGAGGCGGAAGCCCCGATAAAAGTGTCTGTTTATCGATAAATATTTGCGACGTTCTCTTTTCACAAGCTTTCCTTTCACAAATATCCGTAAGTGTCCGACGAACGAAGCAAGTGTTCGATAGTTTTACGATTTTCTTGATTTTTTTTTTAAAAAACATATTCTTGATTTTTTTCTCTCTCTTTTTTTTTTTAAATCCCTCCCTCGCCACTCAGAATGTGGGACGTGCTTGCTTTTGTCGAGTGACCGAGTTTACCGTTTGCAACACACGTTCGTATTTCTATCGTTACGTACCGTCGGCCGCAAGTTCAAGACAATAATAACGTATAATTATTGATTTCAATTCAGCATTGTCCCGAACAAATACAACGCCATTTTACTTACGTCGATCTCGGCGAGTTGTTTGTAAATAAAAAAAAAAAGAAGAAAAAATATACAACCAAACCCATCGTTACTAACTAATGAATACGAACGTTCCCCGGATAAACGGTTCGAGGAATAACAACTTTGCGGATTTTCACAGTCCCATGATTAACTCTACGGCGGGGGGGGGGGGGGGGGGGGGGGTTACGTTCGCGCTCGAACGACTATTTGTTTCGTTCGAAAAGAGTTAAATGTAAATAAAATTTAAGTAAAATGGAATTTTTTATTACGATTAAAATTTAGCACGAAAAATATTCTTTTTTTTTCAATCTTATTAACAAACAAAATTATTATTAAAAAACGAACAAAAGTATTAAATTTATATAAATAATTTATTCGATTCTTACATAAATATGAAAAAAATGGTTAAATTAATACAAAGAAAGGTATTGATACGAATTAATTTTTGAAAAAATATTATTTTACTTAACGGTAAAAATTGAAGATAAATCTATTTAATTTTCTCCATAAAATTTTCTCCCGTCGTTTTTCCCATTCGATCTTCTTCCAAATATTGGACGATTCGTCACGGTAATTTGATCACCGAAAAGAAAAAAAGAAATTTCTCGACAAGGTAGACTAGTGAGCGGCCCGAGAATTTTTTTTAATGGGAGACGAAAGATCGTAAAAACGTTTCTCGATTCGTTCACGCGCGACTGGTCGTTCTCGTCAACTAATACGTGATTTTCCATCGCATCGTCCTCGATATCTCGCTATATTAAATATTTTTCCAACGGATATCGCTCGAGGATCATCGATTTATTTTCTCGTACACACTTGACACACCGAATCACGCTCGATATAACTGTACAATAAATAATAGAGCGAAACGAGGTTGCGGCGAGTACGATGATTGTCGTGTATACAATTTTATGCGACGCGTTCTCTCTAGCCTGGCAGCTTCGAGAACGAGAGAGAACGAGAGAGAAAGAGACAGAGATGAGAGAGAGAGAGAGAGAGAGAGAGAGAGAGAGAAGAGGCTTTCCCTCAGCGTCCATAAACGAAAGAAGACGACGTTATTTTTCTCGCAGAAACTGGGACATGAGTTTAGCGGTTGGACGATGTTTATATATGGCCTTTCCTTCTCGAAACAATGAATGGCACTTTAAATCATCCGGAATTGTTTTTATATCGAGACTTGTAGCAGCTAAATTTGACGAGAGAGAAAAAAATGTTTTTCTTACCTCCTGAACCCAAGCTTGTTGCTTGATCGGCGCATCCGGTGCGATCGCGACTCTTCCGGCGTTTCGCTGTTTGTACTCGTGCAGTATTGGAATTTTCGTATTCTTGTCCGTCGATGAGAGAACGACTTCGCGCTCGATCTGGAATTATGGACCAAAATATATATATTTTTTTATTGTGATTTTTTGTATCGCGGAAGCATCGTTTTTTTTAAATTTTTTACAATTTTTCAGGGAATTTGAATGGAAAAAAATTGGACATTGTATTTGAATTTTTTTTGTTTCGTGTCAAATTTTGAGAACACTGTAATCACATTTTTTCGATTTGACCAAAAACGTAGTCATTTTTTAATTATTTTCTGATGTATTTGCTCGGGTTTTTTAAATAGAGGATTTGATTTTTCTCATTAAAAAATTATTCAATTTTATTATACTCTCTTCGATCTCGAGTTGTTGAATGAAAAAATAATCCCGAAAAAACTGATTGTCGAAAAACTAAAAAAAATGAATTTGCACTTAATAAAAATCCGTCGATCATTCATCGTTCATTTGTCATTTATAAAATACGGAAGTCCAGTAGGGTTCTTTATCACGATTTCCGGCCAACCATTGACAAAAATATCCACAAATATTGGAAAAGAAAAAAGCCCCCAAAAATCGATAAAGCACGCATGCAATCGTCCGATTAAGGTAATACAGGGTGTCGCACAACTATGCAGACACAGAAAATACCCTGGTAGTTGGCATCGGTACAAGAAACTCCTTCTTTTAAATTGCCCTGCGATGAAAATTGGCCGAGATATTAATTCGCAAAGTTTAAAAGTTTAAACAATGCCATCGAGCTCTCTGCGGTTGAGTGACGAACAAAAATTATTTCCTCTCACCGTGTCGACTCGTCGTTCACTTATTAACAGTTATTTTGTCAAAACCAACAAAAAAAGCAACGATCTATAAAAAAAAAAAAAAATGCCCAGAGCGGGGGTCGAACTGACGACCCCGACATTTATCGATACGGCGTCCAATCGCATTTCTAGGTTATATCTCAAATTTGCAAACTTTGCGAATTAATATCTCGGCCAATTTTCATCGCAGAACAATTTTTAAAAACCCGTTGTCCTTGTACTACCGTCAACTATTTCTATATTTGCTATGTCTTCATAATTGTCTAACACCCTATATAGTCAACGAGAAAAACGACGGCAGTCGAGTGTTGTTCCCCGTCGTTCTAATATCGACGAATACGTCTCGTCCCGTAAAAGTTTCACGGTGCGAGGGAAAAATAAATTTGACCCTGCACGAAACTAGGAAAAATGTGCCTTTAGAGTGAAATAAAAGAACTGGGTCTTCGTGTATGGCCGAATACGAGTTATAAAGACTCGGGGGGAATCCTGGTAAGGAAGTCAGGACTGCAGCACGAGGAGGGAGGAAAAGTGACGTGGTATCCGAACGGCTATCGTAACGTCGTTTCCGGTAAACGGTATATATATATACATACATACATATATACATATATATATAGCAGTATAGTCATACGTCGAGTACGAGAAACCGAAGCCTTTGTCTCTTTCCCTTATACCCTCCAGGCTCTATAAAACAGCCTACTATGAGAATATTCCCAAGAATCGTAAAGCAACGTGTACGAGCATCAGAAACTGCGTCGTACGATGAACCGTCTTACCGAAGATTTCACCGGAATTTTAAATCGCCGTTCTGGATCCGCCACGTGTATCATTGTTCTCCATTCAACACTTTGTCGTAAGAATAGACACGTATTATTTAAAAAATAAGAACAAAAGTTATCTATTTTTTTTAATATGAAATAATTCATGTTTATACTTATTTTTTATTTAAAATCTTTTTTTGTTATTATAAACAAAAACATATACGAATAAATATTGGTTTTTTTCCGTAATTTTGTTCGTTTATCGTTGTTCTCGAATAAATATCGTCGCGATCGAAGGAGGATAAAGAAAAGTAGTAATTACCGGAAATTTGTTACTGTGAGTCTGAAGATTGGCCGTAGTTTGATTCTGATTCGAAGTCTGCTCCTCGCCGTATAAAGGTGGCATTCTGTATTCCGGTCCTGGTCCACTATGACCGGAATCGTTCGCTCTATCCTCGTACTCGTATTGTCCTACGTTTCTCGTTGTCCCAGCGTTAATTCCCGAATCAACTATCGATGATCTCGTCGACTCGTTATTACGCTGACAATTTGGATTTCGCTGATTATTCGGCACCGGCTTCGGCGCTGGCACCGTTTTGTAGGAATTCTCTTCATCTGAAACGAAACGATGAATTATTTCATTATCGTTCCGATTTCTCGATACGCATCGATGACACAAAAATGGAATTATCTCGTTTTGAAAAATTTCACTCTGTTGATAAATTTTGTATTTTTTGTTTATCAATGACAGCAATTAATTAAAAAAAACTATTGATTTATCTCATTTCGAAAAATTGCACTTCGTTGAGTAAAAGTTTTTTTTATCAATGAAAGCAATTATTTAAAAAGAAATTGATTTATTTCGTTTTGAACAATTTTACTCGGTTGAGAAATTTTTATATATTTTTCATTAATGAAACCAATTATTTCATTTAAATCGAACGATTCTCATTGAATAGAATTCGTTATGTAACGTTCGTGAGAAAATTCATGAAATTCGTTCGTTTTCTCGGGTGTTGGCAAATCAAATAAATTTATGTACGAATTATATTGCGCGATTCGAGCGTCACGGTTTCGCGAGTGTAACCGATGTATTCTTATTAACGATAATTACGTATTTCTCTCTCTCTCTCTCTCTTTCTTATTTCAAAAGTTAAAAACTGCGTGAATTAACGGTTTTATCGTACGCTATGCGCCATGCTGCGTGGGTGTTAAACGAGCCTTAAAGCTCGGCCGAATGCCCCGAGCGCATTCGCCAGGTTCTCCTGCATTCGTAAAAACGTTGCACTGTTTATGTTTCTCAAGAAAATTCATTTAAATTTCCCCACCATTCTTAAACTCGTCTCGAAGAAAAATTAAAGTAAATTTTTCTTCATTAATAACCACGATTTATTTCCTAAAGTATGAAAAATAAATCAAACGAAATTTTAAAAAACTGTAATTTTGCAAAATATTCAAATTTTGCAATTAATTTTCAATTTATCGACGTAAAATTTGTATGGAATTTGGAGAGTTCTCGAAAAAGTGATTAGAACGAAAGAACTCTCAAAATTCTATTCGAAAAAATAAAAATGTAGAAATCTTGAAGATCAATTTATAAATTTTTTCCAAATTTGACCAAATTTTGCTAAACCAGCTTTTATCTCACAAGTTTAATTTTACAAACGTAACTAAATTTTACAACAACAAAAAAACCTTCACAAATCTACAAATTAAAAAAATTCCAATTTTATCAATTTTTCACATAAAAGCAAAATTTCAAAAAAAAAAAAAATTATTCAAATTGACCAAATTCGACTCCCTCTCGCCTCTCTAAAATTCTGACCGAACGTGCAACCTCTAATCAATCAAGCGGTTTGCCACTACTAATTACCTTCCGAACAAGCGATTCTCGTCACGATTTAATTGATTAACAGATTATCGCGTGTTTAATCGACTGTGGTCCGTCCTGCATATACTCATATACATACATTTATATATATATATATATATAATCATCATCATCACGAAACCGCAGCATACACACGCGACACAGAGCGAGACAGAGTTCAGCACCTGCGGTAACGAGAGTCGTCGCGTGAGCGAATGCGCGAATCGAAAAACGACCACGACAGAGTGAGATAGAGATAGAAGCACGTTCTCTCGTGTCTCTCGACCGATAATTTTCCCTCTCAATTAATAAAATGATATACCTTGATTCTGATTCTGTCGCCTCAGACGATTTTCCTGCTTGACTTTGCGAACTGTCGTTGCCATGGCGTGTTGGCTGACCATCTCGTCGCCGACGAGATGGAAACGAACACACCGACAGACGGACGGACCGACGCACGTAAACCAACCACCAACCCCTTAATAGAACACCGATCTATTTATCTCTCTCTCTCTCTCTCTCTCTCTCTCTCTTTGCGAATTGCGAAAACAACTTTACATTTAATTACGCACTCGGGCTCCTACGGTGTTTGCGGCAACCACGATTTATTCCAGCGTGTCTCTCGTAAAACGTAAAACCAACCCCTTGAAACTTTTCCTTTTTGTTTTCATTGGTTTCTTTTTTCGACCGACCCTCGAGGAACGAAAAACAAATAAACAAGGAACTAATCGAAATAACGATGCGGGTAAAAAGAAGGAAAGTTGTTCTCCGGAATTTGCCTGGAAGTAATTCGCAGCCCGTGGTAGCCGGAAGGTACCAAGACTCAACTTTGTTCGATCGTTATTATTGAAAATAACAAAAATAATGTTTTATCGGTGAAAAAAAAACGAAACGAAACTAAAAAATTGTATATTTTTTCTTTTTTTAATGATCGAGGTCGAAATGGTCGAAAACGTCGTTGAAATTTTCGATGACGGAGAGAGAGAGAGGCGATTTACCGGGCTGCGCGAAGCAAGCCACCCGACAACGAGCCTCTTCGCCGTACACTGAAAGACACCAAACTTTCCATTGAGCGAACGTCCGTAGATGTTCCGCCGTTCTGACTTCGCTTCCGGTATCATCCCACCACAATCTACCGAGCGACCGAGAGAGAGAGAGAGAGAGAGAGAGAGAAAAAAGAGAGAGAGACGCGTTCGAGAATCGTTATAGTAGTTAAAGACGAGAGGCGCAACAAGACACTGGGATAATTTATTCCCGTGGCCCATACACCGTGAATTGTCTATACCTGTATATATATATACCTCTATATATATATAGTTATATAGGTGTATGTGTTAACCGTGATAGTTGACTCGTTGTCCGACGTTGTAGCTTTAGTTAGCCGCGCGCGAGTCGGAATCTCGTGGACCGAGAAGTACGAAACACGTGAACCCGATCCGATGTACCCTTAATCTATTCGAGATACGGTACGTGCCTCGATCGAATGCCCGAGATTCTCTGTTGCATTGGAGAAGAGCGATTCATTAGAAATTATCCGAATTATTGGCGTTGAAAAGAAGAAAAGAAAAATTCGTTATTTTGTTTTTATTGAAAATAAATATACGAAGCATTTAATAATTTTATAGGAGTTTACCGTTGATACGTTATAGCGGAGGATTTATAAAGAATGACATTTGTGGTTTGATTAATTTGCGACGATTTTATTTAATTCGAAAAATAAAAGAAAAAATTATTGGCTCGGCGTTGAAACGAAAAAAAAAACATTTTCCGTTTTGTGTTTTATTGAAAATAAATATACGAAGCATTTGATCCTGAGACAGAATCCTGCGTTAGAGCGGAGGATTTAAAAAGAATGACATTTGTGATTTAATTAATTAGCAACGATTTTTTATTTATTTGTATAAAATTCATTTTTAACGATTGTGTTATTAATTCGTAAAAAAAATTCTTACAAATCACGACCCAAGACGATCATTTCGATTCCGTATTTTCTTTTTTATCATTTAATAGAATACAGTACCTGTTTCGTTAATCAATCTCGTGTTTCATTAAACAATATTCTTTTTCACCCCGTGACATTTCCTCGGTTAATCAGAAATCATTAATTCAGGCATTTCGCACTTTCCAAGTATTCGCGAGAAAAATACCACCGCGAAGTTCCGAGAGACGCCTTGAAGTACCGTGGAATATCAATGTTCGTTCATAATTTATTCGAGATCCGGTACTTCAGACCAATGGGGAGGAAAGAAAAATAAGAAAATTTCTAGAACGCTTTTACAATAGACACGAGAGATACGACGCGTTACAAATAATTCATCGTACATCCTGCTGTTATTTACGTATATCTATATATATATACGTAAAGAACATATATATTACAATATAATATTATATACATATATATATATGTTATATACGCGAAGAACATATATATATGGTTGCAAACAGAGTTGTAATATATTCCACAATTCCGTAGATCCTTAAAGATTTTTTTTCCTCGATCGACCAAGATACGAGAGACAATAACTGGTCGCGAGGTGTTAACAATAGAAATTTCGTCTCGAAACGACGAAGCCCATACGCATCGAACCATAAAAACAATAAATCACATATTTTCCTCTCCTCGTCCCAAGAGATCGAACCACCGCACGTCCATAAAAGAAAAAAAGACCCTTGGACATAAGATTTCATCGTAACGACAGAAACGATCGACGAAGTCGTATCTCCAACGAGTCGAGTACGAGTCGATAAAAACTCAATAAACAAGACAATCCCGCGTAATTCCATAAAGCATCGATTTTTCTCCCGGCAAGAACAAATTTCATTATAGCTCGTAAAGCACACGATAAACCACGTTATCGATCTATCGTTCGATTATTCCGTAACGAGAGACAAGAAGAAGAAGAAGAAGAACAACAACAACAACAACAACTACAATAACAAAAAAAAGACAAAATCGTTCGTCTAACGATCTCGGTTCGTTGTTAATTAACAACCGACGATGATAAAAATGTTTCTCTATCAAGAAACAAAGGGGAAAAAAATAACAGAAAAAAAAAAACAACCACTGGAACAAAATCAACAAGAGGGCGGTGGTGGTGGTCTCGACATAACGGAAAGAGAAGAAGAAAGAAAAAAAGTTATCTCGACGGTAATAACTCGTTGACACGAGCAAGATCTACGAAGTCTCCTTCCTGGGAATTCACCGTCGATCGATCGAATCGATTCATGAAACCCCCATCGCGCTATATTTATAAACGCGAAGAAGGCGTCTCCGTACGTTTCTATCCTATATAGTACGTGCAAAAGTTCTCCGACGTTCGTACGTCGAAGAGACTCACCGCAACATTCTCATTCCATTTTCTGGTACGCACACACGACCGAGTATGTGACTAGGTAGTCCCGACGAAGTTCTTTTATTTTTCCTCTCTTTCTCTCTCTCACTCTCGTGATTTTTTTTTTGCTTTTTTTTTTCTTTTTTTTCATCATCCTTTCCAAACCCGTCGGCGTAGTCAGCGCGTACGGCAGCAGCCAGCTAGCACAGCGTGTGGCGTGTATATCGAGAACGAGGGACTAGCTGCAGCAATAAGGAGGAGAGCTAGCTCTCTCTCTCTCTCTTTCTCTCCCTCTCTTTCTTTCTCTGTTGCTTCACGAAGCTCATGTATAGAGTATTTCATGTATATGTATATATATATATTTATATACGGCGAGTATTCCATACGGGGAACCACGCCTGGCTGATTCCAAGCACTGAGCAGTCGTGAGCGCCAGCCGAGCATAGAGGTCCGTCGATCTCTTCTGCTTTTCTGTCTGTCTATATATATATATATAGAGGCACACCCGTAGGAATATATATATAGATATATAGTTTAGTATATTCCTACGGGTATGCCCTAGTCTCTCAGAGTCCCAGCTTTTCCGATTATTTTCCAATGGTATGAGATAAGCAGGAATTTCGTCCGAGGATTTCTTAAGGGGTTTTTGAAAAATTGCGCATATTGTGAAAAATATATATATCGTATAGTGGTATAGGGAAAGAGATAAATTTATAGTCGAAAGCCCGAGGTGTGTATGGGCTCCGTCGTTTATATCTGGAACGTAGATTGTGAGAATTATGGCGCGAGGCTTATCTCGAAGGATAGATAGGTGATCTATAATCGAGGGATTTATAGATCTTTGGAGAATGTATAATTTGCGAACGATGATCTACGATCCATTGATTTATGGGAGATCTATGATTTAGAGATTAGGATTGATGTATAATCTTGGAGCTGAGATCCATAATCTTGAGATTTATAGATGATTTGTGAGATTGGAGTTGTAGATGATCTACAAAATTTGTGGGTAAATATGAGCGATCGATTATCGGTCTCTATCATCTAAAATATATGTAGGTTTATGTATTTTCGCGATTTGTACTTTATCTCGATATCTAGATGACAGATAATGGTAAAATTCAGGGGGCATCTGTCATCTTGATATCGAAACGATGCACGAATAAATATGATCGTAATTTGGGAAATTCGAATTGTATCTAGATATCTAGATATTCATCATCTAGAAATGTATGAATTATCTATTATCTAGATAGTCGAAGCATACAATTTCTAAATTTCCTTATGGTCTCTAGGCACATAAATAATGTATAATCTGAAAGTTCTACCATCATCTATCATTTAGATACACGAACGATCTATAAATCTATCTAATTGTAAGATAAATAAATCCACATAATTCCTCAATTTCCATATTATCCGAAGCTTCATATTATCTACAACTCTGTTTTATAGATATGAATTATCTATTATCTAGATACTCAAAGCATACAATCTCTAAATTTCCTTATCGTCTCTAGGCACATAAATAATGTATAATCTGAAAATTCTATCATCATCTATCATAAATCCACATAATTCCTCAATTTCCATATTATCCGAAGCTTCATATTATCTACAAATCTGAAATTCAGTCAACACGCCCACATTTTTCCCTCATACTCCGTCTATAAGGCACACTCATAACTGTACGAAAGATCCATAAAACAATATATATATATATATACATGCAGTATAAACCGTTTCCCCCGTAATATTAGACAGTTAGCTCTAATACAGCCACCAGGGACCCGAATCATCATTTCGCGACGTACTTTCTCACGAGAACTCACGCACGTGAAGCCAGCGACGGTCGTCACCCCTCGTGAAATTCACCGGAAGTACGAGGCGACCCATCCTGGTTTCGCCTCTGTTGCCCGTTTTACGAGACTTTGATCCGAGGGGAGACGAAGAAAAAACGAGAAAAAAAAAATATCTAGAAAAGAAGGAAAAGAAGAAGAAAAAAAAAAAGACGAAACCGAAAGGACACGCTTCGTGCGACTCGGATATGATATTGCCACCGCCATTATTTTACATCGCGTTGTGTATGTTTACAAGACTTGGAAAAGCCCACTTCGACACGCGTCACGCTTCGCACGACTCTCGATGACATTTCGTCCTACCCGTCTCGTTCTTGCTGCTCCCAGCAACTCACCCCTCGAACTACCCCCTACCCCTTCTCACTCACCGATCGCAGCACCGTTAATGATCATTTTCTTGTACGACGTACCTGATAAAATGTTACCTGCTGGCAACCATTATTCTTATTGGAAACTTTGAGTTTCTCTCTTTTGGCCGCTCTCGGCTTGCCATTAAGGGCAGTTTTCTATCTCAACCTGTTCAATTCTATATGCACGCATATATTATATATATATATATTCTTCTTTCTACGTATCTATATATATATATATATATATAGATATATAGGAAGATTGAACGAGGTTCGAACGTATACGCGTATGTATTTAAGTCGAAGGTGCGTGCCTCGCGATCTTGGCGCACTTAGCGACTTATTTTCTTCTGTTTATCTCGCTCGTGAGACTTCCCACTAATTCCGTTTCTTTACTCCCTTCGTTCGGATCAACGAGCCTACCACGACGAGAACGACCGGCAATTGCTTAAGGGGGGATTCATCCCCTCTCTCTTTCTCTCTCTCTCTCTGTCTCTCTCTCTCTCTCTCTGTCTCTCTCTCTCTCTCTCTCTCTCTCTCTCTCTCTCTCTCTCTCTCTCTCTCTCTCTCTCTCTCTCTCTCTCTCTTCTCTCTCTTTCTTTCTCTCTCTCTCTCTCTCTCCCTCGTTTCGAGACAGAGAGCAACATCGGCCTTCCTACCCCTGCTCTTCGCATCCCGCGATCTCTAGCCGACCCGATAGCTCCACCTTTGGTTAAATCGTTATTTTGCCTCGAGGGCCTTGAGATCCCTCTTATCTTCTTCGCTCACTTCTTATTCTTATTCTTCTTCATCTTCTTCTTCTTCGTCGCGTTCTTCGCGTTCTTCTTGTTCTTCTTGTTCTTCTTGTTGTTGTTCTTCTTCTTTCGTACATAATCGCTGCCGGAAGTGGTCTATTTCGTTTTGCGTATCGACGAATAAGGCGCGTTTTGCGAATCTTGTATTTATGAAAGATATGAAAAAGGACGATAAGGAGGTCGTCGTATTGTAAATAGGCAGCGTGTTTGTGATCGATCAATAAAGCATGAAAAGTTCTCGCGAAGGTCAAGAAAAATTTGAATTTTTTTTAGTCGACGTTTCGTCGATTTATTTAAAAAAAAATTTTTTACCGAAAAGCGGTCCTATAAGCATTTTTGAAAATTTTCTTAATTTGGCAAAAAACGCGTTTTTCAATATTCCACGGTCGATTAATTTTTTTGTCATATTTCTCGATTAATCATTTTTCTTTTGTAATTTTCAATTTTTAAATCCTCTCGACTCGATTTGTAAAAAAAAAACATGTACTTTGGTCGAGAAATTGTTACGAGCCTTGGGACGGTGGGACAAATTCTCGTTCGCGAACTTCGCCCATTTTGGCAGTGATGAAAATAGGGTCTGACTTCTTGAGGAAAAAGAAAAAGAAACATAAAAATAGAACGTATTTTCCCGCTCAACGAAATATCTCGTCTCGTGGAATTAACCAAGAGACGACTGGGATAAGCAGGTTAGACTTTTCTCGAGAAATTCTCGCCGCAGCCTCCATTCGTATATCTTTTTTCTCTCCCTCTTCCTCCCCCCACCCCACAAGCGTCTTATCTTGTCCAGTACAATTTTTTTTAAGTGCACCTAACTATATAGCGATATCATTTTTCTTAAATGGCCTCATCCGGAGATCGCTCTTGATTACCCGGGAGGGTTTCCACGAATCGAAGATGGCGGTTGAAGATATAAAAGTGTTTTTTTTTCTTTTTAATAAATTTTTGTTTCCTTCCGTTTCTTTTATTTTTTTTAATTTTTTTTTTTTAACTCGCTCGATGAGTTTTCGTTCTTCGAACTCTCTTTGTACCTGTCGAACGATTTCAGAGCGCCCTAAGCATTGTTTTTTTTATTAATATTACAATCGAACGGTTTGTTTGCTTCATATTTCTTTTTTTTTCTTTTCTTTTTCTTTTCTTTTTGATAAAAAAAACTGCGTTTGTCTTTCAATCACTCCTCGTTCATTCATTCACTTATTTATTTATTCATCGATTCTGTTTCTCAAACGCTTTCATGCGCATCCCCGAGACCCACAAAAGACCCGGTCATCCTCTTCGTCTAACATCTGTCGCTACTTTACTGTCCGTGCTGTTTGTGTAACGACTTAACTGTACATTCGTGCCCTCTAACGTTTCGTAGTACTATCTCACCTGTGCTCGACTATACGTTCTCGAATACCACTCGCGAAGTCCGCATCTCCCTCTGACCGAGATTGCTTTTGTCTTCGATCTTAGCGCACGAAAACGTTAGAAATTTCATCATCGCGATAAGCCTAGAAACTCGTTTTCACTATTTATTCCACTATTTTTATCATTCATAATTCATTTTTATTACAACTTAATTTTTCGACGATTTTCGTTTTTTTTTTATTTTTTTGAATTTTGTTTATTTATTTAAATTTTTATTTTCACGAAATTTTATCGACTGTAAGAGTTACATCGTAGATTGTAGAATTTTGCTACCGAATCGATTATAAATAATTCGTGAAAATATAAAAGGATCGTTAGGGTCAAGTTTTTCGATGTAAATTTTGTTTATCGTCGTTAAAAGGTCAACTTCGTTCTCGTTTCTCATAATTACGAACACTTTCCCTACGATATTAAATAATTCCGTGCGTAATTAATTCACGTTTCCTTAATCGTGAGCTTGGACGTGAACGGTCGCGAGAGGGAATAATGAAAATACCGGTGTTAGAAGCGATTTATAGAAAACCTGAATTTCCATAGCAGGTCTTGTCATCGGCCGGTTCAGCGGTATTTCTCACGTATACTTTTTTCTTTTTTTTAATTTATGGGTTTATTTTCTTTTTTATCGTTATTTTTATTTGATTTCTTTTTTCGCTTTTTATTATTATTATTATTATTGTTATTATCTCGTAGCTCTCGATTAATCGTAGGCTAGAAAGGATCTGATATTTAGCGAACGACTCTCTCTCTCTCTCTCTCTCCCCCTCTCTCTCAACCCCCCTCGAGGCTGATACGAGACTGCGGTATGCGCGGTACGTATATTGCGTTATAATATCAGTAGGTTGTAACTATTGCGTACGCGAGGCGCAACGTTCGCGTGCGAATGGCGTGGGTAGCGAGCTCCAAGAAATTACTAGGTTGCCAGGCTCTCTCGTAACGAACCGAATAAACAATTTTACGATTAAATTTGTATTTCATAAATTACGCATTTATGTTTTAACGTTTTATTCATTTCTCTTCCGTTTCAAGATGTTTTTTTTCCGTATAGACGAATGTATCGTATAATCAATAAAAATAATTATAAAAAAAGGAGCAACATCGAATTTTACGTTGCTCGTTATAATCTATTTTTATTTTATTTTATTATATTTTATTAAGATTTTTTAACATTATATTTTGTCTCATTTTAGAATGCTCGAATTTATTAATCGCATTACATTTGTATCTCGTCGTTCGACGATTAGTATTTTTCTTTAATTATCGACGCCGATGCTATTTATCGTAATTACGTATTTTTATTTTATTCGATTTAATTTAATCACAAATTTTTTAACATCCTATCTCGTATCATATTCGCGTTCCTCGAATTTGTGAGCCAATTCAATTTTTCACATCGTCGTACGACAATCTTTCTTTCGTTATCGACACCTATGATAATTTCTCGTATAAATACAATTTTTTCGCTCCCGATCCCGATTCGTCTCGAATTCAAAAGACGATTGTGTTCGCGTCGATACTCAATCGTCTCACGCTCGAATTAATATTAATTGGTCGGGCCGGCTTGGAAATCTCTCGTAACAGCTTCTACCTCGAACCGGTTCCTTATAAAAAGTACTCGATTCCTTCTCTCCCCTCTTTTACCTCTTCAACGGCCCCCGCCCCTTATACTCGATTTTGTCTCGAACGATCTAGGATCTCTCGTCTAACGTGTATACGAACAACAACGTAGTACAACCAAGACACGACGTGTAGTTACTACACCTGCTTCCCCAGGGGCCTTTATCGTAGTGCCGGGATATAAGGCGTGTGTGCTCTACGGCAGTAGTGAAGAGAGGGAGAGAGAGAGAGAGAGAGAGAGAGAGAGAGAGAGCGAGAGAGAGAGAGAGAGAGAGAGAGAGAGAGAGAGAGAGAGAACGACACGAGGAGAGGTAATGCGAAAATTCCCCGAGGGAGTCGGCGAGCCTCCTCCTTCGGTGCTTAGTAACCCTCGCTCGAATAGAATAGAGACAAAACGAAGAAACAAACAAAAATAGGATTGAGATGAAAATACGAAAGAAACGGAGCAAAAGAAAATGCGGCGTCTTTGACAGGAGTGAAGGAGAAGGGGGAGAAAGGCAGGCACGAATAATTTCCTGTCCTTTGAAATTTATACTGAATGGCTTTTTCTATGGAATTATATACCAAAGAGGGATTTTTAAAACGTCGTGAAAGATTAATTTATTTTACCGCGAGGGGTATTCGTGTGCGAATGTAAAGGTTGATTTTATCGAGATCGAGTTTTTTTTCGTATCGACGAACGTTCATTTTGTTATTCGTAAGGTGAAAAATTAAATGAGGCTTTGAGGAAAATTTCGAAGAATGTTTTTATTTTTTGTTTGAAAATGAATTTATTCGCATCGACGAAAATGTCTTTTTATTGAAATAAAACATCGTTCCTTTCTTCCTATCCATATTTTTCAAAATTTAATCAACATCAAAGAAATAAAACAAATTATCTTCAAACATTATAAATCGTAATCATTAAATATCAATAAAATTGTGTTTTATCGTAAAATAAATTTATCAAATAATCAATTCCATTTATTGAAATTTATCGAATTAAAATAAACAAGATTAAAAAAAAAGAAAAAAAAACGCCCAGACCCGTCATTTGTTCGTCTTTACACGAAGGCACCTTACACACCGTCATGTAGTATTACTATACACAGTGCATATGTAGATACGTATTTTTTCGTACTTTTGAAAATTGAATCAAAAACAAATTTCGTGACAGTTGAAATTAAAGAAAAAAAAACAAAATATATTTAAATATTATAGATATTAATCATTAAATATCAATAAAACTGTGTTTTATCGAAAAATAAATTTATCAAATAATCAATTCCATTTATTGAAATTTATCGAATTAAAATAAACAAGATTAAAAAAAAAGAAAAAAAAACGCACAGACCCGTCATTTCTTCGTCTTTACACGAAGGCACCTTACACACCGTCATGTAGTACTACTATACACAGTGCATATGTATATACGTATTTTTTCGTATTTTTGAAAATTGAATCAAAAACAAATTTCGTGACAGTTGAAATTAAAGAAAAAAAAACAAAATATATTTAAATATTATAGATATTAATCATTAAATATCAATAAACCTGTGATTTATCGTAAAATAAATTTATCAAATAATCAATTCCATTTATTGAAATTTATCGAATTAAAATAAACAAGATTTAAAAAAAAGAAAAAAAAACGCACAGACCCGTCATTTCTTCGTCTTTACACGAAGGCACCTTACACACCGTCATGTAGTACTACTATACACAGTGCATATGTAAATACGTATTTTTTCGTATTTTTGAAAATTGAATCAAAAACAAATTTCGTGACACTTGAAATTAAAGAAAAAAAACAAAATATATTTAAATATTACGGATATTAATCATTAAATATCAATAAAACTGTGTTTTATCGAAAAATAAATTTATCAAATAATCAATTCCATTTATTGAAATTTATCGAATTAAAATAAACAAGATTAAAAAAAAAGAAAAAAAAACGCCCAGACCCGTCATTTCTTCGTCTTTACACGAAGGCACCTTACACACCGCGATGTAGTACTACTATATACAGTGCATATGTAGATACGAGGCTAACGTATGAGCCGTGCGGCTCTCCTCGAGTCAGTGGACTCGGGGCGCTCGTGGCGAGCCTTGAAAGCGCGTGGGCTATACGACGCCGCGAGAGAGCAACGAACGTCTAGTCGAGGGGAAGGGAAGTCATCGCGTAGCAGTCTCTCCTCTCTATAAGATGCATAGAAATCTTTTCCTCGTGCCTACGCGCCGCGCGAGCTATAGGTGTACGCGTAATCGCGTATCCTGCTTTCCTATGAAATTATCCTCGGCGTCTTACAGGTCGACTATAAATAAAGAAGCGGCGACTAACGTAGCCAATTTCGCGATTTCCTTCGAAACGACGAAAAAAACCAAAAAAAAAAATCAATCAAAAAAAAATTACAAAACGTTACAAATAAAATTTAATTAAGAGAAAACCCGTTTTTTTCTGTTGTTGTTACAGAATCGTACGAAGTCGGAAATGAAGAGCAGCGTTTTTACGATCGACGCGACAATTTTTAGTATTATTATTTTTTTTTGTTTTATTTTTCGTTTCTTGTTTTTTTTTTATCGAGACGAATAATAACGATAACGAGTCGATTTCGTCGGATCGAGCGATAATCCCGCGATGCGATTGAAATTCGACAACGTGTCTTCTCTTCACCGGGATAATAATCGCCCGAGACACGTATCGATAACTAGTTTTTCAAGTTTCTCTGGGAAGGAACGTTTTCACTTTTAAATGGTGGTCAAGACTCGCCCCTGTGTGCGCGTATCGGACAATGGCGCTTATATATATGCAAAACGAAGGATGTGCGACTGCTGTCGGATGAATCACTCGCGCTCGCCTCCGATCGGATTACGCGGAGGCTGAATGACGCTTTTTTTTCTTTTTGTTCTTTTCTGTCTTTTTTTCTTCTTCTTCTTCTTCTTTTTTGTTCGCGCATTTTGCTTTTTTTCTCATTCTTGCCTCGTCTCGTCGCGCCGAGGGGGCAGAATATTAACGACGGCCATTAATCAGACCGATAACGAGAACAATATCTACCGTTAAATTCCCGATATGCGGGTGAACGTTTCATCCCTTTACCGTTTTTAAAAAAAAATTTTCTTCGATTTATCAAATTCGCTATAAAAAATTTATCGCCATCTTCTTCTTCTTCTTCTTCTTTTTTGCTTATCGATTATTTTTACTAGTAATACGAACAAAATGAAACATCTTTTATCGATAATTTTGTTTTCATATCAACGATCCAATTTTTTGAAAAATTTATTAACACTTTTTTGTTTTTTTGTTTTTAAATAATTGATAGTTATATCGATTGAAAATTGTTTGCGTTCTTTCGATCTCGAGGTCTTTGACGTTTCCTCTACCGTTTTTTTTTAATTGTTGATTTTTCTTCCTTCAAATTATCAAATTCGCTATACAAAGTTTATCGCTATCTTTTTCTTCTTTACTTATCGATTATTTTTACTAGTAATACGTAAAAATGAAACATATTTTATCGATATTTGTTTTAATTGCAACGTTTCAATTTTTTGAAAAATTTCTTAACAATTTTTGTTTTTTTAAAAATAATTTGTAATTGTTTCGTTCGAAAATTATTTTCGATGCTTCTTTCGATCTCGAGGTCTTTGACGTTTCCTCTACCGTTTTTTTTTTAATTTCTGATTTTTCTTCCTTCAATTTATCAAATTCGCTATAAAAAATGTATCGCCATCTTTTTCTTCTTTACTTATCGATTATTTTTACTAGTAATACGTAAAAATGAAACATATTTTATCGATATTTGTTTTTATTTCAACGTTTCAATTTTTTGAAAAATTTCTTAACAATTTATGTTTTTTTAAACAAAATTTATAATTATCTCGTTCGAACATTTTTTCCAATGCTTCTTTCGATCTCGAGGTCTTCGACGTTCGAGACAAAAAAAAGACCAAGAGACTATATAATAACGCGACGCGTTGAAGAGAAAAGGAAAAATCCTATTTCACCGCTCTCTTTTCAAATTCAAATCAGGACTCGCGGTACTTGCATAACGCCGATCCTTTTATTCATTATCGAGTAAAGAGAGTTAAATTGTACAAATCACCATTGAGATGACACCCATAGAGTCTCGAACAAAGAAGGTCCGTGTGTGGTCATCGATCAACTTCGTCGCTGACTACCCCCCCTCTAACCCCCCTCTACCTCTCTCCACGTACCGCACCGCACCATTCGCCTTCGGCCCGTCTTTTCTTCCGCAGAAATTCTTCTCGTTCACATTAGTTACCTGTGTCGTTCGTCGAGTCCTCAGGTGAATGACACGAGATCGTTACACGTCCTTCCACAGAAATCACACAGAGTGAGAGAGATAGAGAGAGAAAACTCGAACGCGAACAATAAAACGAGCGCGATTCACAGACAATTTGAAATGACGACAAAAAAGGATATTTATGATTTTTTTTTCTTCTTTTTATTTTTTATAAAGTGACGTCATTGATAAAAATATATATATATATACATATATATATAACAGTGATTATGCTTTTGATAAATGGATCGTTCGTTAGTATCGATGAGAAAATAATTTTTAATCGGAAAACATAATTTGAAAAAAATGAAAAAGCAAAAATCGAGATGTTTTTTTTTATCATTCACGATTCACCCCGTCACGAGTTGCGTTCCGGGTAAACGCTCTACACACGGCATACTAATAATCCTCTCTCTCCCCTCTCTTTTTCTCTCACGCCCACTCTCTCTCTTTTTTCTTTCACTCACTCACTTACTCGTCGATCGAAACCTAACCACGTTAAATTGTGAATCGAGAAAAGATTTAAGTCGCCCGTTGATGTTTATCACTGCCTCGATTCCACCGACATTCCAAGGCGCTTATAACTCCGGCGCCGGGCCCTTTTTTTCTACCAACGTGCGAGAGAGAAAGAGAGAGAGAGAGAGAGAGAGAGGGAGTGATCGTCGACTATGTGTGGGTACTCGTTTCAACCAGCTACCGAGAGTACTTTATGTCTGCACGTTCTTAAACGCACATACATATGTATAGAGTAAGAGAGAGTAAGAGAGAGAGAGAAAGATACAGGGAGAGAGTAAGAGAGTGAGAGAGAGAGAGAGAGAGAGAAGGAGAAAGAAAAAGAGAAAGAGAAAGAGAGTGAGAGAGAGAAAAAGAGAGAGCGAGAATTCACGGTTTTACTATATATATATATATATATATATGTGTGTGTGTGTAGTAAAACCATGGATTTCTCGAGTATAAAGGAGATATGGTAACCCCCGATCTGCCCCTGTTGACCACGGTACAATTTACAGTAGAAAAAAGCCCCAACGCACTCGGATAAATACTCGGTGCACGCATACATATATGCACGTACACGTACACATTTATACGTAAACACACACATGCAGGGACGCAGACGCGTAGGCACATGCAGAGAGAGAGAGAGAGAGAGAGAGAGAGAGAGAGAGAGAGAGAGAGAGAGAGAGAGAGAGAGAGAGAGAGAGAGAGAGAGAGAGAGAGAGAGAGAGAGAGAGAGAGAGAGAGAGAAGCGCAGACGATCGGGTCGAGAGAGAGAGTATTTTTCACCTGTTCAGCAGATTGAGAGAGTCCGTAGATTTCTTCGAAGCCGTTTGAAAAATCCTTCTCGATCACTCACCGGCGTTGCGCGCCTTAACGATCTCACGGCGTCCTCCTTGTGATGTTTTCCGTTTATTTTCTTCTTTAATTCTTTTTATTTAATTAAATTTTTTCTTTCCTTTTCCGTTTTCGTTCTCACTCACTCGTTATTATTTCACTGTCGCGGAACTCGCGGAGTTTTAAAATAAAACGAACAAACGAACGAACAAAAAATCGACAATAGTCCGTTTTTATACCTCCAACAACACTTCCGGTCGAATAATATCTATCACCAAAATTTCACACATACTTCCGATCGAATTTCTTGCTTTCCTTGTTTTTTAAAAATTTTGTTATTTCTTTTTCTTTCGTGTATCGTCGCAATAATTATCACCACTGCGACGAACAAAAAATCGGTAATTTTGTGTATTATCGATCGTCGGTACTCGAGATCATACCCTTTTTTTGCATTATTTTCCCTTTCGTAGATGGGGATAAAACGACAGTAACAATAAAAAACCAACAACAACAAGTCCCGCGATTTTGCGGTAACGCGACGAATAAGTACGAAATATATAGATCCGTATAGATCCCGTGACTGACGCGAGGCCGAAGGAATCGTGTGTGTAAAGGCCTGATCACGGTGAACAGCGGCCCGGCTTCCTTGCAGACGCCAGGTGGGAGTAAAACACATTTATATATACATATATATTTATATATATATGTAGAAATATATATATATATATATACATATAAATACATACGTTTATATATATATATATATATATATATATATATATATATATATATATATATACGTACGTATAGGCCCAGAAGTCCACGAACAGCGTCGAGCACTCACGAGAAACACTACTTTACCCCCACCCCTCTTCCTTCCTCGTCCCCCCCTCTCTCACCTCGCCGCGACGCTCGCGGTCTTTCCTCTCCCGAGAGCAACCTGCCGCTCCGGCAGCGAGTGCGCACGGCTCTCGCTAGCTTCCCCCACCACTCTCGGCCGCGTCTTACTCCCACCACGCTCGAGCGAGTCACCAATAGCGCGACCGTAAATCCCTGTGGAAATCGCGTTTCGCGCGCTCCCATTGGTCGAAACGAACCGAACGGCCCGGGACTCTTGGGACAGTTGCGCGCAATAGCACGAACGTCGACGAAGGTTCGAGGCAGGCGCGCGCACGCAACCTCCTGCCCGGAGCATCTCGAGCTTAAGACTCGGCACGAAAAGGTCTCACGCGGTTCATAAAGAGAGGAGGGAGCCCAGAAAGAGAGTCTCTTATCGGAATTCACCTGCCTACCTGACTAATGTACCTGCTCCACCGGGAGAAATCTACCTTACCGACTTATCGCGCACCTGCGTGATATATCGATTTTTTCCTCTACCTGATGCCTCGGACTTTGTGGTTTATCTTCGAATCGCTCGTTGCTTTTTTTCCGTTTCTTTTTTCGACGAGACTCCCTGCCACGAGAGACCTTGAGGAATTTTTTGGTTTTTTGTTTTTTCGCGCGGTAACGATTTTTTTCCGGATTTTTGAAGAGCGTTTACGCGATGAGGTTTTTCGAAGGTGACGAAGTTTTTGGTTTATTGAATGGAGGTTTTTGTTTTTGTTTTTCTTTTTATGGTGGTGAAGAAGTTTTTTCATTCGAATCGATGTTAATATTCTTATGGAATTGGGGGTTTTTTTGTTTTTTTTAAGGGGGTTTCGATTTAGGTTAACGAATGAAAACGAGATTTTTCAGATCTTACCTGGTCTCGTGACTGCGGGACAATGTTTCTGTAACAAAGACGAAGGACGTTTACCAGCGAACAAAGGCGAGCGTTGTGATTTTTCGTAACGCGATTCGAAAATTATTTCACAATTTTGAGAATAAATTGATTCGTTGAGAAATGAAAATTAAAAAAAAAGAGAATTTTTCATACGAGATAAAAGTTTCGATGTTTATAATACGTCGAAATCGTTCGAACTTACCGGAATATTCTCGCTCTCGTCATGATTGATGTTCTTCATCCGCATGTTCTGAAATACAAAAAAAAAATACAAACAAAAAACACAAAAAATTAAAAAGTCGGAAAACGGAGCAAAAATTAACTATGCGCTAAATACATATATATATATATATAGTATACACCACGATTTCTACTTATCGGGAGAACGATTATCGCTTGCCCGAATGGATAATTATCGTTTCGTGATTGACGATCGAAAACCGGGAGCGTTTATAAAAAACAAAAAAAAACCCCTACCTAGACTCCATTTCGTATCTTTTATATTTCTTTCATTTTTGTTTTATCCTCCGTTGCTTTTTTTCTCATTCTCCCGTATTTTTCTTCTCATTCAAACCTAGACGAGAAATTCATCCTTTCGTAGGAAGAAATCGGTCAGTAGAAATAACGATAATAATATTTTTTTTTTTCAAATTTTTTTCTAAATTTTTTATTTTTTTTTAATACTCGAGCACGCAGGGGATATTTTCTGGTAAGTCGAGGTGAATTTCTTGGCCGAGTAATTTTACGTGGCGAAGAAAAGAAGACTAGCTAGCACGGAAGATGCGAGAAGTGCGGTGGTTAGGCCGAAAGAGGAACGCGTCGAGAGTGCGGTGAGTGAGAGAAGGTGAAGGGGTGAACGGGGGGAGGGGGTTTGTTCCGTGATACACGACCATTATAAAGCCGGAGCATTTTCTCACGGGATCTCTCTCTTCTCTCCTCTCTTCTCTCCTCTCTTCCCCCCCCCCCTCCTTGGTTCTCTAATTATATGTCTAGCTTTTGCTCCTGAAACCTACGGCTTCATCGCTAAATATTCCACCGAACGATACTTCGCGAGTCGATTTTTTTTTGTTTTTTTCAGTCGAGCAAAAAACGACCAAAATCTAATATCTACTTTCGAGCTGCCAAGGTAGCCGAAAAGTATCGGTTTCGACCGCTGAGCGGCGCGTTGATGCGCTCGCGATCGTTTCGTAAAAAAGAGAGAAAAAAATTGGAGGAAAAAAAGCAAAGTTTTGTACGAAAATCGTTCGAATACTTGGAATTTGAAACTAAAATATAAAATAACAAAAAAATGGTAAAATTAACGAATTTGCTTGGATTTCGATGAACGAGATAGTTTTTTTGTTTTTAATTTGAACGATCATTGATCTTTGAAGTATTTTATTCGAATTATCAAAATAGAATATTCAATTTTTTGAAAAATAGTTTTATTTTTGTAAAAATCGACGAGTGACTATTTCTTCGTTTTTTTTTGTTTTTCGTTATCCCAACAAACGTTCGTTAATCTTTCAATCATTCGCATATCAATCGTAAAGAAACTGAATACGATGAACCAAAAAATTGTACAAAATTATTATTTTTGTCGAAAAAATTCATTTAAAATACACAAATTTGTGAATATTTACCGGAAATTTACGACGCGTCGTATCGAAAAAAAAAAGAAAAAAAAACGCTGTTTCATTCACGACCGAAGGCAATATTTTTCGGAGCTTTATTTCCGCGGTTCGACGTCCGTGGGCGTATCGGATGACGCTCCTTGCGGAAAAGACTCGAGAATCGAGCGCGCGTCTCGGATCGATGAGACCCACATATATATATATATATATATATATATACGCATATCATAGCCGCAAAACAGGATATCCTCCATCAGTTTCTGCCCCGATCGATCCTTCTCTCCGTTGCCCCTTTTGTCAATTTTTTTTTTCATTTTTTAAATTCTTTTTACAACAATAGGACCAACACGCCATCAACCAGAAGACGAGACTCTCGTCGCTCGATAATTTCGATCACTTAACGGCGGTCTTACCTATCCCGAGACTCTCGTCCAAACGAATCGCACGTTTTTTTCATACTCGTAAGAAAAGAAGAAAAAAAAGCTTTCCGGAAGAAAAAAAACATTTTTGTCTTTTCGACACAAAAATGTTGCCAATTTTTTCAATAATTTAGAAATTAACGGTCGACATACGAATAAATTGAATTAAAAAACGGCGCATTAATTAATATTTAGCTTCCAATACAATTGAGAATTGTAATTTTCATTAATTTTCATTAATTTTATTATTTTTTGTATTTTTTTTTTTTTTTTTTTAAATATTTTATAGAAAATCGGCAAATTAATTTTACGCACGTGGTTTCATTTCGAGGGAACCGAAATTAGTCTTCGGTAATAGTAGGATCGTTGTATCGTCGTTCTACGTTCGGCAAGCTCGTAAAGCTCGGGAGATATCTCGTTTTCGTGGAAATGGCGAATCTCCTCGAGATCGTACACTCTCTCTCTCTCTCTCTCTCGTCGTTCACGATCTCGTCCCGATTCGAGTCGGATAGCCAAACACATTCCAAACTGCTCAGGTATATAGTGCAATTTCGTGTAACGACTTGATGGTAAACCTTTATATGTACAAAACGAACGAGAGCGAAAGCGAGAGAGAGAGAGAGAGAGAGAGAGAGAGAGAGAGAGAGAGAGAGAGAGAGAGAGAGAGAGAGAGAGAGCTTGAATCCAACTCGTAGAACATACAACGTGTGGGACTCTCGACGAGAATCGCCTCGACCAGAGATTGACAAAACTTCTCCTACTGATTAGAAGATACTTCCCATTGACAACCAATTTCTCCCTAAACGTCGATATCAATAAATATTCCAATAAAATTGAAAAATTATATTTTCTCAAAACAAATAATAATTAAAAAAAAAACAAAAATAATAATTCGACGAAAATAACAATAAACGAAAACAAAAACATTTTACGACACTTTTAATTATTCTACAGAGCGACAATTATATATCTTCTTTTTCCATTATTTTATCATTCTATATATTTTTTATCCAAACGATATAAAAAATTTAATTTTTCGATGTTTTTATTTTCATTTTTTCAACGAAACTTTTTACATTCTCTTAAAAGCGATAAACTCAATGTAGCAAGAGGCGTTATCGCGTAGCTGGGGGAAATGAGTTTGATGGAGGAGTCGACGACACGATGCTGGATAACCTACATTGGGTTGTAAAAGACAGATCGGTTGGATGAGGAGGGGGGCGAGGAAGGGGGCGAGGAGGGGGGCGGGGAGATGTAGTGGTAAAGGAAAGCAGCTATGGGGAAAAGTCCGGAGAAATCTCGGGGACTATTACTGACAGCACGCACATGCGTGTGCGTGTGTGTGTGTCGTATTGCGGGTGGCGATCGAAGAGGAGTGCCGCGAGCGTTTATTTTATGGCGAGGGTCGCAAAGTTCGACCGCTGACGGCTGTTCAACGAAAGAATATTGCCCCCGTTCTGGAAAAAGAGATTTCGCTCTTTTTCCCTTTGTCTCTCTCTCTCTCTCTCTGTCTCTCTCTTTTTTTTCACTCTCTCTTTCTTTCTTTCTTTCTTTCTTTCTTTCTCTCGCTCTCTCATCGCCGACGTTATTTTGCCACCCGCGACACAGATCGCGTGTAGGGGAGTTTGAGGAATTCCAGGATCTTCGACCTTACGACGGACGATAGTTTTTTCTTTTTTTTTTTTGCGACACTTCGTCACGTTTCCGTGTTTTACAAAGAAAACAAATTGTTTAAAACAAATAAAATAAAATAGAAAATAAAAAAAGATCGTATTGAATTTATGTGAAAACGAATTAATTTGGATTTTTTATTGGATCGAAAATTCGTTGAATAGGAAACTGTTTATTGTGTTTTCAAAAATAATCAATTTCATATGGGAATAAATAATCTTTCGATCGAGACTCGATCAATGAATTCGATTTAATAAAAATATCGATATTGGAATAATTAAAAATCGATCGACGTTTTTCTTCTTTTTCTTTTTATTTATTGTCAATTCTTACCAGTTTCAAGCTTCCCTCTCACCTCTTCGGCTCGCGTTAATAGAACAACTCGCGATAACGACACATATCCGTTTTAGGCTTTAAATCATCGATCGATTATTCTCGATCGCGGTTCGACGGGAAGCAAGCAAAAAAAAAAGGAAAATAAAAGAATTTGGCCCCCAACTCGAGAGGATGAAATATCTTCGCGTGCTAACACTCGCGATATCGCGTGGCTAGGGAGTACTCTCTCCTCGATAATACAATATATATCTATATATATATCTATATATATATAAGAGTTTGTAGGAGGGCTAATGTAGTAGCGCGTGTATGGATGAAACGCGCGTTGCTGCGGGTCGAGAGAGTCGACCCCGAACCGGAAGGCGTCCGGTGTTTCGCGTCGGTCGAAACTGGCGTCTCATGACAAACTGGCTTTGAGCCGTTCGGACATCGTGAACTAAACCTCCTCGAGGGATCTCTCTTCGTCTCTCTCTCTCTCTCTCTCTCATTCTTTTCCTCGAGGCCTGCATTCTCGAGACCTGGACCCTATGGTGCATATCGCTCGCGGGTCTTCTCTTTCCTTCTTCCTCCTTCGCTTCTTCTTCCTCCTGTCTTCATTTTTTATTTCTGTTTTTTTTTCTCGAACCTTCCCCTCTCCATTAGAGAAACGCTCCATCCTTCTCTTCGAACGATAGAGCAATTAATTTCTCGTTATCAAATTTTTGAAATTTTTTTTTTGTTTTTTTTTTTATTTATATTTTCTAGAGAATCGGTGAGTTAGATGTACGAACGGTTGCATTGCTGGGAACAATTATTTTCTCGTTGTCGAAATTGTAAAATTCGTTTTATTTGGAATAAAAACAAATTTTTGTTTGCTTCTATTTTGGAATACAATAAATTTGTGGTTTTTTAGAATGCGAAGAACGCGTTAATGTAATTAATAAAAGGTTTAAAAACACACATTTTTTATATAAAAAATTGTGGAATGAAAAAGTAAAAAGCAAAGTTTAATATTTAAGGGTGAATTTTTTCCAACTCGAAATGTTTTGTTTGTTTTTTGTTAGAAGCATCGCAAACTTCGCGACATACGTATCTCGTTCTTATATTGGGTACAATTTTGTTCTTCTTATTTTTTTATTTTATTACCACCCTCGTCTATTTACGTTCTCGGGTTGGTTTACGCTTCAAAAAATTCGTTTCTCGTACGAACGTAGCTTACGATTTCACGGTTTCGTAGAATCGAGCGCGGTTGCTTGGCTCGAGAATCCTTAATGAGGATCCTCGAAAAGTCACCCCCACCCTCTTTACAAAATATACACAAGTATATATATATATTATATTTAAGGGGGTGGTTTTCGAGACACTGTTTTTTTTTTCTCATGCAAGTTGCACCTCTCGTGCAGAACGTTGTAGTGACAGTTCCGTTTCCGGACGAGAAAATGTTCTTTGAAAAACGCGAACGACCGGTGCGAGGAAGTGAGAGAAAAAAAAATATCTAAGGAGGGGAAAAAAAAAGGATTCAGGATGCGACGAATAACGCGGGTGAGAACTCACACGCGATCAACGAACGAACGAAAACGAGAACTCGGCTCGTGCTGGGAGAAAAGCCCTCCGAAATAACGAGGTTAGAGAAGGCCGCGGGTATTTTTTTTATTTTATTTTATTTTTTTTTTATTTTTTTCTCAAAGCACTCGCAATCCAGCGAGAAAGAAACGAGAGAATAACTAGACACGCATTGGCCTGAATTTTGCTGTAATGATTTTTATTAATTCTTTTTACTTATTTTTGTCATTAATTTTTAGAGATTTTTTTATTCAATTTTATCAATTTTGTCGTATTCGATATGTTTTTTCGATAGAAATAAATAAAATTCGCAAATTTATTTCTCCAGTTTGAAATAATTTTGAAAAAAAAATTCATTGTACAAAATTTGTTGATAATTCTTTGTTATTCGCAATTATTTTATCAATAATTCAATATTGTTTATTGAATAATTCAATATTATTTATTGAATTATATAATTATCATTGCAACAACAAAAAATCAATAATTACAAAATTCGTTTCATCATCGATCCATTGATTTATCGTTTGATCAATTCGCAATTATTTTATCAATAATTCAATATTATTTATTGAATAATTTAATATTATTTATTGAATAATTCAATATTATTTCTTAAATTATACAATTATCACCGCAACAAAAAAAATCAATAATTACAACTATCGTTTCATCATCGATCCATTGATTTATCGTTTGATTAATTTTCCTCGTGAATTTTTGTATTTCCCTTTATTTTTTGCGTAACTACCCGATACGACAATTTGGAATCGATATCGTATCGCGAATTTGCACACCACGATTACCCATTAGCGGTGCCGAATGTCCATTCGCGACTGGTCTCCCTCGCGCGAAAAACTGATCAATAACGACGAGTGCAACGAGATATCGCGAACGTGGTCGGTTCGTTTGCACAAGAAGAAAAAAAAAAGAATCAATTTAAAAAACCACAAATCCGTGGCTCGATCGACCGTATGTTGTTCTACATAACGATAAAAACGAATTCTCGTTAATGACACAAAAAAAAAAGAACTCGACGTCGTCCCCCATCCCCCCTCGCGCCTCGAAAAGCAAAACGTCCTTGCGAATGAATAAATATAAATCGGTCGGTTATGGCGGAGGGTGGAAAAAAAGGAGCGAGGGTGTTTCCTATTCGCGTCGTATCGACTGGCGCGACCGCTTGAGCGAGAAATAAAAAAAAAGGAAATTTTCACGCGCGTTCGCATTTTACCGGCGTGGTTCGAAATTCGAAGTTTCACGAAAAAAAAAAAGAAGAAAATAATAATAATAATAAAAATAAAAACGAAAATAAACAAGAGTAAGAAGGAAAAATTTCCATAATGCTCGTTTGATCCATCTTATATCGAGGGGTAGGAACCCTTGGCGGAAATCCTCCGTGGGGAAAAAAAAGAGAAAAAAAAAAGAAAAGGAAATCGCTCGAGGGAAACCGTCGTATCGCTGTTCGTCGAAGTGGAAAACGCGTGTCCCTCTCTTCCCGCCATCGGTGTTCACCCTTGCGCGTTGCGTATTCTCTCTCTCTCTCTTTCTCTCTTTCTCTCTCTGTCTCTCTTTCTTAGGCAAAGTCGAGTCAGACAAGATTCGCCAAATGTTTTACCCCGCGGGATACGATTTATGGTTGTACGTGGTGTGGATTCTAATTAAACGCTACCAAAGGGTAGGAGGGAGGTGGGGGGGTGGATGTACCAGGGGAGGGATTATGAGGAAGAAAAGTAGGAGAAGCGGAAGGATTGCGAGAGAGATCGGATATAAAGAGGGTGAGACGGGAGTATGGGGGGTGACAGATGCTCAACCCTTCGAATCTTGTCACTGTAGAGATATTTCCCGGCGCGAAAACTTCGTGAAAGTTGGTCGTGCCCGAGCGCCTACGGAGCGAACCCCGCGCTACACGGCTCGAGTTCATAATTAATTTGCATTCGTTGAATTTATAATGTCGCCCGTGTATATATACCGTGCCGGGGGTTGTTTGCTCGGCTTATAAATCGAGAAATTGGGGGGGTAACAATCTTTTAATGAGGTATTATAATGCTCTTCGTAATATGAGCTAGGCGTATACCGGGGGGACGCGAGTTCGAAGATTTTTTAGTCGAGTCGTACACCCGGTATATTGATGCTTGGAAGGGGAGACACCCGATATTATTTATCTATTCGTAATGTTATCTGTTCGTAAATCCGGGATATAGGTCGGCTTTTTTGTTAATAGGACACCCGGTATTATTTATTTTTTCGTAATGGGACGTACAGTATATAGTTTGACTCTTTTACGAACGAGACACCCGGTATATGCGTCGGTTTTTTTGTTTATAGGACACCCGGTATTATTTATTTTTTCGTAATGTGACGTACAGTATATAGTTTGACACTTTTACGAACGGGACACCTGGTGTTTGTGCAGGTTTTTGTTAGTAGGACACCTGGTATAATTTTGTTTTTGTAATGGGAGGCACGGTATATAGTTTGACTCTTCTACGAACGGGACACTCGGTATATAAGCCGGTTTTTTGTTAATAGGGCACCCGGTGTTATTTGTCTGTTCGTAATGGGACACACGGTATATAGTTTGACCCTTTTACGAACGGGACACCCGGTATATACGCCGATTTTTTTAGGTAATAGGACACCCGGTATTATTTATCTTTTCGTAATGGGACGTACGGTATATAGTTTGACTCTTTTACGAAGGGGACACCCGGTATTTGTGCAGGTTTTTGTTAATAGGTCACCTGGTATTATTTATCTTTTCGTAATGGGACGTACGGTATATAGTTTGACTCTTTTACGAAGGGGACACCCGGTATTTGTGCAGGTTTTTGTTAATAGGACACCTGGAATAATGTTTTGTTTGTTAATAGGACACCCGGTATTATTTATCTGTTCGTAATGGGAGACACGGTATATGCAACGGGCATCCGTTGTGTTAACTCATTCTCTTTCAGAATTTACACCTGTTATATTTTCATTTCACCCTTTCGCAAATCGGACACCCGGTATATTCTCCCACTCGCTTCATTCTCGAGCCAAGTTCGACCGAGATTTAAGACAAAGAATAAGGGGGATAAGAGATCAATGATCAAAGATACGGAAGATTTCTTTCTCTTTTCAACGGGACACCCTGTATATGCCCCCACTCGTTTCATTCTCGAACGAAGTTCGAACGAGATTTAAGACGAAGGATAAGGAAGATAACAGATCAATGATGAAAGATATGGGAGATAGGAGAATCCGCGGTTTAAACGACGCGGGAAAAAATAAAAATTTTAGAAGGCTGAAAGATGAGAAATTAATGTTTGAAGAATCTTCGAAGATCAAAGACAATGAGATAAGGGATAAGATGGTTCTTGTACGAGTTCATCTTAATTTGCACGGACTACGACGATATGAAAGAGAGAGAGAGAGAGAGAGAGAGAGAGAGAGAGAGGGGGGGGAGGGATCATTTTATTACAGTAATCTTCCATCCTATCCTCATTCTATTTCCTTCATTTTGATACACCCTCTCAATTTCCGTTTTTACCCTCCTTTTACCCGCTCAATCCCGACGCTGAATCAGCGTTCGTGAGACACACGCCCTTAATTGGAGTTTCACTCTCTTACCGTCGAAGAATCAACTCTTAACTTTTCCCACCTCGTTTCCAAATCGGCAGACTCCTTCCTCGTGAACAATACGCGAGTATAACTCGCTTCTCTCAATCACTGGCAATCAAACCGCGATCCACGAGAAAATATATAAATCTGTAAAAAAAAATAAAACATCCCTCTCGCCGTGATATAAAAATTATTAAAATAAGACGGTTCGTCGCTTCGACCATGATAAAAAATTAACGAACTGAAAAATTTCTTTTTCGACCACGATAAAAATGATTAGAAATCAATATTGAAAATTAAAAAAATCATTAGTTTCTAATTCAAAAGAAATAACAAATACGATATTAAAATTTCAATTTGAATGAAAAAAATTCAAATCTAACGACACAAATATATTTTATAAAAATACCCGTTTATAAAAAATTCAATTTTTCTCCCTAACGTCGCAAACACTCGACCTAAAAGAAAACAAAATTCAACGATAATTATATAGCTTTGCAATAAATACACACGGGGTAGGAGAGGGAGAAAGGGATAACTCGAGAATCGAAGTTTTCATGAAAATTGGATTACATACACAGTCGCGCCGAAATTCTGTTTAACCCCGTGGTGATAAACGATGCGAGGGTGTAGGAGGGGGTAATGGTGAAAGTCGAGGGGCTGTAACAGTTTTGATGATCGATGCGAGCGCCTCCTGTTGACGAGGTTTCTCTGCTTGCCGAGGAGAGGTTGGAAGGGTGGGGGATGAGGGTCGTCATTAATTGGACTTTCCGGATGGTCTATTCCAACTTTCAGCACAGGACGAGAGAGACGACATGTAGGGAAGATTGCGAATTATATATTATATATATATATGTATATATGGTTAACTTCCACTTCCTGCAGTGAACTATCTTAATTCTCTCTCTCTCTCTCTCTGTCCCTCCCTTTTCTAAAGACTTCACCGAGAGGACGAGCACTTTCGTATCAAAGGGAAACTAACTTTTGCACGTGTGGTGGCTTCTCGCATCAAATACTGGTATTCACCTAATGTGCAAACCATAAATTCTCTTTCGTAATAGCTTAATATATATATATATATCAAGGACGCGTTCACTCTATTACGTGCGGTGTGTATTTTATTTCCCAAGACAGTGTTACAAGGAATATAAGACGAGGTTTTTGATACTTTTATTTGATCTACGCCACGTTGTATATACGGGGGGGGGGGGGATTTTATCGCGTGAAACATCACGAATTAATTTATGAGAAAAATATTTAAAACAAAAAAAATTCTTCCGGTAGAAAAAAAAATTTACTTTATTTATATTCCTAAGGGTCGCGAGGTCTCCCATTTTGTCGGGAATATTCCGGCTATTTAAAGATAATAAATAAAATATAAGAAAACGAAAAATAGTGAAAATTTTTTTTTTTATCAAATAATTATTTATTTGATTGAATATCGAGGAATTAAAGACGGAAAATTTTCCGTACGATTTCTGATGATGTCTGGAGTTATTAGTTTTTGAATGAAAATGTGTAACGGCTGTAACGGAATGGAGAGAAAAATCGGAAATCGTTGAATATTAGGTGTTTTGTTCGGTCGCGATTGGTGCGATCCGGTGAAAATTGAAAATTTTGCCATACGAGTATTACTATATACGTATCTCGGTAACGCGAGAATCATCGAGGCTCGAATATATCTGTTCTTGAAAATTCGTCGACGTTCTCGAAAAGCGAATCGATAACCCGATTCTGTTGATCGTCGATCTCTCTCTCTCTCTCTCTCTCTCGTTCGGTTTACGTCAATCATCGAAATCCGTTTGCACCCCTCGATTTTCCAATTCTGTCGTTGTCGCCCGCAACGCTCTTCGTTTTTACTTCGACGAAATGACAAGCCGCAGACAGCCCTCAAAATACCACTTTCAGTTGGAATTGTCGAACACCAAACCTCTTCCCCCCCCCCCCGTTCACCCATCGCTCTACAACAATTTTGATAATGACGACAGATCGAACGAAACAAGGGTAGAAAACTTCTCGCCGAAGAAATCGCGTTATTTTACACATTATTAAATATCAAATATTCAATTTCCTTTTTCATTCTTTTTCGCAAAAAAAAAAATATTTGTTTTCCTTTTTTTAAAATTACTTAGAATTTCGAGAAATATCTACTCATTTTTGTAAATAAAATGAAACTTTTTCATTTAAAAAAAAATTTCATTCTTAAAACTGAAGTTTGTTATTTTTTGTTGAAATTAATTAATTAATTACGAGATATATTCTTTAATTATTCGAACGAATGAAGATATTAATGAAATTTATGAAATTATATGGTTATTTTCTTTATAAATATTAAGAAGTATAAGACTACAGGGGTGGTTTTCGATACGGGGTATAAGTTTCCCATGTTTGCGAATGAAGCTCGATCGAGATGTTGAGAGAGTGTGGGAGAGCATAATGTAGCGGAGGCCGCGAGGTGATTGTGGTCATGGAAACTTAATTGGACTGACCAGTCTCCAGCAGTATTGCCTCGGCGATGGAATGGGAAATGCACGAAGTCAGGTCGCCTCGCCAATTTACGCCCCGGTTCTGTATCCGATTGCTTGTGTTTCGATATATAGATACGTATATAGTTATATAACTACAGAGAGGAGCGCCACGAACTAGGGAGTAGTGCAAATAGGAAGTTAGGATTGCCACTAATATAACTGACGCTTTTCTCGTTCTCCGTTAATTGATAAAACCCTTCTAAAAGTTACAACGACAAACAGAGAGAGAAAGAGAGAAAGAGAGAGAGAAAAGAGGTCACGAACGAAGAATTAACCGACATAGAGTCGTAAAAGACATCAAAGGGATTCTAAAAAAAAAAAATCACTTTAAAAAAATAAACTTTTAATTTTTTCTATAAATTTAATATTTACAAAAATCGTAATCTTATTTTCAATCATTGAAAAATAATGCGTTGCTCTAAAAAAAAACTTATCGAATAATCTATCGATAAAAATCCATTTTATATTTTTTCATAAACCTTACTTAAAATTTTTGTCCCGAAGGAAACTTCTGGCTTTTTTTCAAAAATCGTCGCGTTGTTGAATAATGTTCGTACGCGACGAGTCAAGTGGCTCGTTTCGCGAATCATGCGCTAGTGAAGCCAGCTCACCTCTCTATCTCTGTCTCCCTCCCTCTCTCTCTCTCTCTCTCTTCCGCTCCCTCGTTTTCAACGTTTTTCGTTTAAGCACCCAGATCACGTTCACGCTCGGAGAGTTTCAGACCGGAAAGCAACAACGTGCGAGTTACTCTCACGTTCCCCAGATACGTTTATACGCATGTATATATATATATATATATATATATATATATATATATATATATAATGCTTTATTCTTGCAGGTATATCTTACAATCGTGTATATCTATATATTATAGATGGCAGTTAAAAGGAGAAAGATCGAAAGACCCGGAGGAAGCAATCGAGTTACGTTTTTGCCAAGTTCTCGGTCGTTCGATACAATCTATTTTGCCAAAGCCTCGACGATCAACTTGCCCCCGAGCCACGTTTTTTTCCCATCTTTCTCGTCCACGCACGGACCGTACGAGGGAAATTGCATTTTCTGTCACTTTCTCGTCTACCCCCCCCCCTTCTCCTCCTTCGCCACTATACTCTCACTTAATACGTATGTTACGCCACACGTTTCCCGTCGCATAAACCACTCGACGATTTACTGGAGATTAATTCGATCGACAAAGTTGTCATAAATATTTTTTTTTTATGAGAAAAAAAGTCACGATTCGTCTTTAATTAAATTTTATTCGTTTTTCATACGTTGGGTTTGATTAAGATATTTTTATTTTCAATGGAGATAAAATTATTTTATGAATTTTGATTAGTTGAAATATTTGTTTATTTTAATCAATTAGAACGATATTTTAATTAGAGTTGGGAATAAAAATTTGATTTTATTGATGGGGAAAAAAGAGTTGTATCGATTTCGATAAGAATATATTTTCGAATTTTCATTTATCGGTATTGTATTTTTAGAAAATTATTAATTAGTCATTAATCAATGTTTGATTTTTGTCGTTGATTTTGTATGAGTTAACGGATCGTCGAAAGATCCGCTGACGATTGTCTACACATTCTATCCGTAAGCCAGATAATCGAGGGATTACGAATATCCTCGTAGTATCCACTTTATTATATTATCTTCCATCCTTTCACCCTGAAATTCTCTTTCGCCTGTTTTCGTTTCTCATTCTACCGGCGGTCGTTCATTCTTTTTCACCGTTAAAACTTTATCCGAGCAAATACTTCCACTGCGAAAACTTCGAGTCGAGTCGGTAAAATATCAATTCGGTGAAAACGAAAATTCCATTTTCACAGGGGTGTGTCCACGAGAGGGTCGAAACGTGGACGAATATAGGACTTGGGGGATGAATCGTAAAGTTCGAAAAATGTATGTTTAACGAAGACGATGAATGGGTAATAATAATAATTTTAGGAAAATGTATTAATTAATATTTGTCCATCGTATTATCATCCGCCCTTATCAGCGTCGAATCGTTGAGCGAAACAGTGCGAGACTCGATGTTACGTGTGTCGATCGTCGAATTAAAGAAAAAAACAGCTTTATCGAAATTTTCTTGTCGTTAATCTTTCAAAATGACAAGAAATTCGTGATTAGGGTTGAAAAATACATCGTTCGAAATAAATCCTCGCTCAGCTTGTAAAAACCCTTGTGACAAGGGTGTGCAAGAAAAACTCCCAAATAAATAATAAATCCTCGCTCGTCCCATCGAAAATGACAAAATTTCTCCAAAAATCACAAAAGTACAAATTTCATTTACAAAAATTGTCCATCCCCACTTTAACCCCAATTATAATTTTAAATGATACAAATTTTAAAAAATTCGTATCACTAAAATTCCCATTTCGAAGTTGACCAGTGCCGAGTTAAACGACCTTGCTCGAAAAAGCTCGGCCATTCTCTCGACACACGTAACGACGTAAGGGAAAAAGCAAGTCGGTGCGGACACACGCTGAAAAAAAAAACAAAAAAAAATCCAGCTCCTTGGGAGTAAAGAGCTCATCGCGAGAAGGGAGAGGAAAACAATTAATTTCTCGTCGTGTACGTGCCAGTAGCGGGGGAGGGTGAGTAGTGGCGCAAGGGGAGTGGGCGAAGGAGGCGAAAAAAGGGAAATGAGGATGAGTGGGGTAAGGGATGGCAAGGTAAAAAAGAGGGAGAAATCGGTTGAGGGCACGGCGGCGAAGAGGGGGTTTGTGTCGAAGGGTGGCCCAGAGAGGACTCCTCTCGGTCGCGTCTGTGCCGTTTTCGTCCGGTAGTGGGGAAAGCCCAGGGGGTTAGCCGCGCGTCGCTGTGCCTATACACGACGCGAAGCTTCAAACCACGGTCTCCGTCTCCGTAGGGCGCTCTGCGAATGAGAGAGAAAGAGAGAGAAAGAGAGAGAGAGCGTCGTCGCGCGCACGTATGGGTTTCAGCCGTTGAACACCGTGCGGCGGCGGCGGCGGCTGGCGCGCGCAGGCGCGAGCCACTCGCTTATTATGGGCGCCCGCAGTCTCGGCTCGCCTGGGCTGTAGGCAACATCTCGTCTCTTCGCCACGGCGCACGCCGCTGAACCTCTCTCTCCCCTCCCTGTGCGCGGTACTCGTCCCGTATGCGTGACACTGTTTTCGTGCGAAATGTTTTTGTGTTTACGTCCTTGTGATCGTCGCGAAATGTCGTATTAACGATAAATCTATCTATATATATATATATATATATATATATTAATATATAGATATAAACGAGTAACGATTTATTCGAGAAAAATAAGAAAAGATAAATTGTTTCTCTTTTTTGTTTGTAACCCGTCGCGTTGAAGAAATAAAAAAAAAGAGAAAAAAAACATAGAAGAGGAAGAAGATATCGTAAAGAGAAGAGGAAACAAAGGACTGGAGCGATATCCACGCGAGATACGATCGGAGAGAGAACGAAAAAAAAACACACGCACACACACACACACACACGTATAAACGGGAGAGGAACATCCGTACGAGGTTTAACCCGCGCGTAATGGCGTCCGGCAATGTCGTTTAAGGATGAAATAAAATTAAAAATGAAAACAAAAAAAAACATCGACTGTAAACAATGACGAGGTATTTTCACTAGGGATGATAGAGCGAGATTGAGACGAAGGAAAACAACTAAAAAAGAATTTATCAATCCTCGATGCATCTCATTACTTTAACGTATTGCCCTGGCGGCTGGTGAGAGGAAGGAGGGTGCAGTGCGCGGTGGTTGTTGAATACGGCGTGGGTGCCAACAAGAGAGAGAGAGAGAGAGAGAGAGAAAAGGATTGAGAGATGTTCCGGAAAATCCGGGAATAAAACGCGCTTACACTTATACACGAAATATCGGTGTAACGTGCATATACCTATATATATATATATAGATATATATATATATATATTTATATACATAATTATATTTATATATATATATATTTATATGAATATAAATATATATATTTATTTAACGTACCACGGTACTGCGGGATTATCTCGTTAAATCGCGTACGTATCACTCGTGGATGAAAAATCTGCATTGTATAGTGAATGAATTTTAACGAGAACGAGAAATAGCCAAGATAACAACGAGGGTGAGAGGAGGGTGAGACGCCGAGAGGGTCGAAAGAGAGAACGTTATTTTCTCGTGCTCTTGGAATATTGGCGGATCTCGCATGTTCATCGTCTCACGGTACGTATAAATTTTATGAGTGCTTTAGATTTTTTTATTTTTTTATTTTATCATAGCTTACATGGAATACTCGCACATTTTATCGAGGACGGGAAGAAAGTTTTTATCAACTGTTTATCATATTGCGAAATATTAATATTTTTATATTTATGTGAATAACGCGCGAAACTTTTTATCGTCGCATTTATATTCGAAATGCGTGAGAAAATGACACTGTGAAGAGGAAAATGCGGGGAAAAGTAGTTTCTTTTAAATATTATTTTTTATTTTTCTGCATTGAAAATTAGTTTGTTCAATTTTTAAACACTATTGTTCATTTTTTGGCGTTTAACCGCGTAATTTGTTTATTTTCTGATGTCGATATTTTTCTCGATATTCGGATCGAGTTTCGTAAACAAAATAGACGGAGAAATGGATAAATATTTTAAAAAATGCAATAAAGAAAATGCAGTTGGCGTCGATACGAGAAAATTGTTTTTTTTTAATTGTTCCACGATGAGAATTCGCCCAGATATTAATTCGCAAGGTTTAAAAGTTTAAACAATGTCATCGAGCGACCTGCGTTTGAGTAATGAAAACAACATTATTTGCTCACACCGCGTCGACTCGTTCGTTTAGTAACAGTTATTTTGTCAAGATCTACAAAAAAAGTAACGCTCTGTAAAAAAAAAAAAAAACGTCCTGACCAGGACTCGAACCCTCGATCATGGCATTCATCGATATGGCGTTCGATCGCATTTTTAGGTTATATCCAAAATTTGTAAACTTTGCGAATTAATATCTCGGCCAATTTTCATCGCAGGACAATTTTTAAAAAACCATTATGCTCGTATCGACGCCAGCTACCTGTATATTTTTCTGTATCTTCGTAATTCGCATAACACCCTCTATACGAATATAAAACATATTACACACGACATCCTCGCATTCCTATCGACAAAGTCCATCAAACCCTCCTCTCTCTCTCTCTCTCTCTCTCTCTCTCTCTCTCTCTCTCTCTCTCTCTCTCTCTCTCTCTCTCTCTCTCTCTCTCTCTCTCTCTCTCTCTTTCTCTCTCCGTCGCCTGGACGGACGTGCGTGTGCGCGCATGGCTTCATCCCCCTCTGTATATATCTTCTTTTTTTGTACTCTCCCACCCACGAACGCAATCTCCCGTGACGAGATACAAAAAAAAAAGAAAACAAAAAAACGAAATATTCGTAGTTGAGTGTGCGAGCGTAAGACGAGACTACGTACTATATAAACACCCCCGCATATATATACGTATATATACAACAGCTGACAACCTACTTCTCGAGATGGCGCATAAATCGATCAAATTCTCACGTTGCACATGACAATAGGAGAGGAAAAATTTCATATCTCGAGATCGAACGGACGACGATAATAATGATAATCTCGATCGAATCCCGTGAAAAGGTTCGCTGGAAAACCCGGTTGACCCGCGCTCGCATAAACACCGTTAATAAACCACCCTCCCTCTCGCACACTTGTCCCAAGCTACACGAAGCAACTTATGCGCAGAAGCAATAAAAAGGAAAAATTAACAATTATTTTTTTTTTTAAACAAGCCAATGGACAATTTTTATTTGCATCGTCCGGAACTCATACATATATAAATATATATATATATATATATATATATATATATATATATATATATATACATATATGCGAAAAGCCTCTCTAACCTCTTGCCGTTTTTCCTCTATATCTAGTCTCTCTCTCTCTCTCTCTCTCGTAGGGCTCGAAGCTCTCGAGGATTGGATGGTTGTGGTAGAAGTGCGGAGCGCGAGAGTAAGAGGTCTTGCGCTGCTGTACCGCCACTTCTACACTCATGATGGCGTGGGGCGCGCGGGGGGCAAGGAGAGGGGGGATGGGTCGTCCTCGCGATCTCATCTCTTCCTCGACCCAGTAGCTCTTATCCCCCCCTCCCACCTCTCGCTTTCGCCCACCCCCCACTCCTTCTCGCACCACTCGTCGTTTCACGAGCGTGAGAGAGCACGGGCGAAAGCTCGGTCCTGCCTATACGTCACACGCTCCCACACTTACACTAATTCTACATATAATATGCAGAATATATATAGGTATGTAATATTCATGACACATAATATCCGTATAAGTCAACCTGGGTAGAGCTTTTCCACCATAAAGCTCGTGTGTTCGCTAACCCTTCTATCTCCCTCAAAGGAGCTGCATTACCAATACTCGCGTTCCTATACCCACCTGTGTGCATCGCTTTGACCAGATGTATATATATATTCATAGAGAGAGATAGAGAGGTTTAACCGATAGAGTACTATCAATAATCGAGGCTCGTGTACAACGTAACTCGCTCCACTGTCACACGAGCCGTGACGCTTTGCATTGCATCGATAACACACCTGATACGAGGATGTATATATATATATATATATACAATTTCCTGCTTTACGTTTCATGCGGTATATACGGGGTGTTAGTCAACTATGAAGACACGGTAAATACCCAGATAGTTGGCGTTGATGTAAGCAAAATGGTTTTTAAAAAATCGTTCTGGGATGAAAATTGGGGGAGTTCTTAATGATCGAAGGTTATGAGTTTAAACAATGTCATCGAGTCTTCTGCGCTTAAGTGGTTTAAAACATATTTTTTCTTACCGTGTCGACTCGTCGTTCATTTTTCGACGATTATTTTGTCAAGATTTACAAAAAAAAACGAGCTGTGAAAAAAAAAGTTGCGAGTGGGACTCGAACCCGCGATCTCAGCGTTTGTCGATAGGCCGTTCGATCGCATTTGTTAGGTTATATTTTTAATTTGCAAACTTTGAGGATTAATATCTCGGCCAATTTTCATCGCAGGACAATTTTTTTTAAACAGTTGTGCGTGTACCAACGCCAACTACCTGAATATTTTCGGTATCTTCGTAATTGCCTGACACCCTGTATACAGTACGCAGCGGAAAGCAGGAAGTGGATGTGCACGTGACGTAGGGACGCGCGAGAAATATCACACAGTAGTCGAATTATACCGGTTGTGCCGTCGAGTTTTACGATGATCGAGCGTTTTCGATACGAGTGAGAGCCCTCGAAATTGTCACGGCGATAATACGGATTTTACGAAGATCGGCCCATCCCATCGAACGAATTTCCCTCGAATTCACAAAAAACGTTAATTCATCACGAATTAATTCCAAACTATATTAATTTCTCTATGATTTTAAACCAGACGAAGCATTCAAATTACGACATAATCAGCAACATTGTCCCCCTCGATCGAACTCGAATATTATTTCCAGTATCAAAAAACAATTTTAATTCCCATTCTTTTTTTCAAATCTCCCCACTTCAATTTTTTTCTCTTCGCCACTTCACTCACCCATCGTCTTTCCACATTCTCAATCAACTTTTTCTCGAACATTCGCGGCCAAAGAGGCAACAAAAATTATTCCCCTCAGGTGTTAAACTTATTCCTGTACACTCTCGAACGCTTCTCCAAACGACGATCGGCCGGGAATAAAACGCGTGAAACGAGAATAAAATGTGATAAGAAAAAAAAAAGAAAAAAAAAAATCGACAGATTTTTTCACCATGAAAATATCAAAGAACAAAGAGAACCCTCTCCATTCTCTCCCTCGGGAGAAGCAAGTACGGCTTCGAAATTCCTCACGGGATCGTGTTGTGAGGGAACACAGAGGTAGTAGTAGAAAGGATGGCCGATTCTCCAGTGGCAGGAAAAACACTTCTTCTTCTCTTTTTGTTTCCTCTCACCGTACCATCTTCTCCGTTTTCTTATGATGTGCCTGCTATTGCTTATTGCATTAAGGAGCGAACTCGGCAAAATCCTTCACCTTAGCGTCGGGCTGAAATGGAACGAGGGTGATGGTGGTGATGCGAGGGTCGGTGTGTCTGTGGAGGAGACCGAGTGCTTTTTCTCTCGTCGATAGGGGTGGAGGGGGGATGGAGAACGCCCGAGGATATTCGACGAGAGTAGCATAATATTTTCTATCCCGTGGTTTTGACATTAAGGACCGATAGGAATTCACGATGGGGCATTGCGATCGTTATAAAAAAAACCACCACCCCGCGTGAATATTACATACCCCTATTTGCATATTGAATTTTTTTTTGTTTTTGTTTTTTTTTTTTACGAAAATAGTAATCGCTCGGTCGAATCAAATTGTCCCGGCTTTGCGGATTTATCGAAAGTATTTTTATATTTAAAAATAATTTGTGATTTCGATCAGAATTTAATGGATGAAAATTGTATTTGTTTTGAATTATTTTTGTTTTTAGGTTTATTCGTTTTATACGTAAGATAATATATATTCGGGTTTTTGTTTTAGTTTTATTTTGTCAATTTTGTCAATTTTTGTTTTGTTTTTTTGTCCGATGAGACGAGGCGAAAATGAATTATTGCTTGTAAGTTCGCCAAGGACGTAATATTATTTCTACGTATAACGGAGTTTTCTTTTCTTTTTTGCCGAAAGTTGGATAACGCGATATTGTCGACACGATTGAAACAATCTCCGCGAAGTAACACGAGAGTGACAATTTTCTTCTTTTTTATGTTTTTATTATTTTTTCTTTTTATTATTATTTGTTTCAGCCTTTAAAATTTCGCACGGCGCGAAAAATTCGATGTAAAACTTAGCGACACTTTCGTAAGGCTCATTTATATTTAGATTGCCTCCGGGGAAAATCGCCTCGAGACGGCAAGAAAATTGATTAAAACAAAAGTAAAAAAGTAGAAAGTCAAATTTTGCGTCGCGACAAAAATTTTCGTATCGAGAAAAAAAAACACAAAGAAATCCCGCTCGAGGATAACTTCCTCGCGCGAAACTTCGTGAAAACATTCCTCGGATATTTTCAGATTTGACGAATTATTTTTCGAACGAAAGTACCAAGAAAAAAAAAAGAAAAGAAAAGAAAAAAAATGCATCATTTTTCACTCGCGATCCAACCTCGAAAATTTTTATTTTTTCAACGCATTCCCCCGTGTCCCGAGCGCGAAAGAAAAATAAATTCTCGTTTTTTATTAAAAATTTCGCGGGAATTTGAGAGATTTTTCGGTATGATCGAAAAATCATAGAAAAAAAAAAGAAAAACAATGTTTACGTTCCGTTTGCGGGGGCGATTTTTTGTAACGATGAGTCGAACTATGCGATAACAAAAGACCTCGTGATTAATCGGCTCGAATTTTACATTCTTACGTAATGTTTGAAATTCGAACGGATTAAAAAAAGAATTTTCGAGCCGAGAGTCTCTCGACTAGAGAGAGAGAGAGAGAGAGAGAGAGAGAGAGAGAGAGAGAGAGAGAGAGAGAGAGAAAGCTCTGTTTTAGATGAGAAGGACCGGCCGTTTCTAGAACAGCTGTCCGGACAAAACCCTGTTGTGCCGATGAGCCATTTACGAGGCCCCCATACGTCATAATTAATCAGCGATTCAGAAACGAGGGCCTAGTCAGCCAGTTGCAGCTCGAATGCAATTATACTCGAGCGAAGAGAACGTTTCGCGGCTTTGTCTAATTAGCATTGGGTATGGAACCTGAAAAGCCTCCTCTCGACCTCCCCACCCTGTATTCACGTAACCCTACACGTTTCTTGGCTTATCCCCCCTCCTTCTTTTTATTCTCTCTTCGTATTCCTCGTCACCCTCGATGAACGGTTTATATCTATTTTCGCTATCGAGTTAATTGAATCTCGTGGTTAGACCTGTTATTGACACTCGAGAGTACTCTCGTACTCGTTGCCGATCATCTGGTTGAGACATTTCCTGTGTTAAGCACCAGTGGAGAAAAATTTACGACGACGATTGAACGATAAAGTTAATTAGCTAAGAGAAGTAATTAATTTTGTTGATTACTTTTTTATATATATATAGGATTTATAATAATGATTTTTTTTTTCATAATTTGATTTTTGCTTGGGGAAAGATTTTGAAAAATTGTGACGATCGATCGAGGACTTTTATTATTTTCAATAATTGTAAAAATTTTATAATTGTATTTCTATGGTGGAATCGAAACGTGAAATATCGTGTGAAAAGTAATTGAGAAAATCAACGATTCGACGAATTATCAACTAGTCAATTGACAATAATTCGTTTTTCCAAAAATTGCCGCTTCGATAAAATTTAAAAATCGAATAATACGAAAATTATTTGATCGATTCATTTATTAAAAAAAGTTTTTATAAAAAAAAACTAATTTTCAAAACTCGACGATCGAAAATTTTCATAAATTCTGAAAATATTAATGTAATTCATTTTCGAACGAAAGTAAATTATTTTTGACTTTTATTAACGAGACATCACTGGCGAAATGATTTTTTCAACAATCTCGAAGATTTTAAGAGCGTGAGAAAAAAAAGGGTCGGCAAAGGTCAGCCCGATTTTTCGATCAGCCCCTTCTCATCGTTGTTGCATCGAAGTCGACGTAAAATATTTACGTAACGTGGGACGCGGGCTGTCGCACGAATGTGTAATAAAGAGATAGAGGAAGCCGATAGTCGCATGGAACTATTTTCTCGTGGTCAAAGAGAAGTCTACGCTTATACATGCGAAACAAACGTTGAGACTCGGAATCGACTGGACGTCTGTCGATTCGTAAAATCGATCGTCCTTGTCTGGATAATGGTTCTTCGTATCGAATCCCATTATTTCTAACGGAATAAACGCGAAACATTAAATTATCATTGAGAGATAAAAATTGTACGGAGAAATTTTTGAAAAAAAATGAAAAAATAAAACTTTATTCGAAATATTTGAACTTCAGAAAACCGCTACGAACGTCGAACACGTGTTTCTCAAGGCATTCTCGTTTTATCGTCGAAGTTGCGAGTAAAAAAAAGTTCCTCGATAATAAACTATTCACACTTTCATATCGAGTTTCTTTGCGACTCCCATCTGGCACACTTTCGTTCGTAAATTTTACGAGGGACCCTTCGCCGCCTCTTCGAGTTTCCAGTCGAGGAAAAACGCGAATTATGCATATCGACGAACGAATTCCGTCCTTCGGTTCGTATATTTTCGCATATTTTTTTATTTTTATTTCTTTTTTGTTTTATATTTTCGAATAATAGTTTTTATATTTTTCATAAATGATAGTTTTTCCGATTCTTGATACACTTAAAATATTATTCGAGCTCGAACGTACAGAAGCGATGAGAAATAATATTGTTCGATATTTTCGAATCGTTACCGGTGGAATAAAATGGAAAAATATGAGAACGTAAAATTTGATTCTCTGCCTCGTGTCACGTTTCGAGCAATAAAAATATCGGCTCGATTCACAATGTCGAAGCTTCACCGTTCTATCTGGTCTCGTGCAAATTTTTCATTTCGTGTATCATCGCGAGAAATAACATCGTGCTGATAAAAGATGAAATGAATTGTCAAGCCCGTTGATAAAACTTTCGAGCGACGAGGCAGAATTATTTTTTACGCTCGTGCCTCTCACACCTGTTTGATCAAACGATACACATTTTTCCATAACCACGAGGCAAATTATACGAACAAATAAATAACGATCGAATTTTTAAAAATTATTTCAACACTGCCAGAAATAAACTTTAAATACAAAAATTATATTTTCGATTTTCAATCACCACGAGGCAAGTTATACGAATTAATATCGAACTATTTTTGTTATTGTTTCAACACTGCCAGAAATAAACTTTAAATACAAAAAATTATTATTTTTTTATGTGTTCTTTTAATTGAATTCGAAAGAAATTTATTTGAAAAAAAAAATGCAAAAATTAAAGTAGAAACGAAATAATTTTCTTTTATACATTTTTTTCCGTTTGATTTTCTGTATTTTTTGAAAATAAAGAAAATTTAAACGTTGAAATTACTTCTGGGTCTCCGACTCGGCGTAAACTCGGCACGCGTGGTTTTCCAGAGAACAAAGTTCGATAACAATCTACTTAGAATGCGAGCGCCGTATCCAGAATGGGTTTTCACGTAGAACTTCGATATCGTAACCGCATATCGAATAATACGAAGCCTTCTAGAACGTAACTTCTGGAATCTGAGAAATCTCGATCGTGATAAGCGACTGGCTGTGCGGGCGTTGGTAACTTCTTGTTTGTCAAATACAGTGCAACGCGTAGACAAACAGACAACCGCGACTTTAAAAGCTTCCAAGTTTACGACGAACACGAATTTTCATGTCTATTCACAAAATAATACGTTCTGACAACGTATTTCGCGATATTGGCACGAGGTATAAAATAAAAATCCTAAAAACGAAATTTACACAAAAAAGAAAAATTATATTTTTTTAAATTAATTTTTTATTCTAGTAACGAATTAAAACGTATCGAAAATAAATTGTTTGCATATGCAACGAGAAACGAGGCGCGCGATTAATTCTGATTGAGTAAAAAAACAAAAAAAAACAATGAAAAAAGGAGTAAAATCATTTTTAGCACGAAAGTTCAACCTGATTTTCCCCGAAATCAAGATTATTCCAGTTGGCCCCGTCACTCAACTTCGCTCTCTGAATTTTGTAGAATTAATCGAGCTGTTACATTATTCAAAAGCTCGAAATTTATATTTTAGATGGATCGAGTCGTTTGAAATTTGAAAATTGCAGATTTCCAAAATCGATAATGGGATCGTTTTTTATTTAACATCTTTATGACGTATTGTGGAAATAAGTGGGCTTTATATTTTATTACTATTTATTTTTCTCTAGGTTTTGTTCTCTTTTATTTTATCAGCTCGTATTATTTTTGTTCCAAACAGAGGCGCGCATTTTGATATCGAATCGCTCTAAAACAAACAGCAACGATCCCCCGACCTGCTCGTTGTTGATGAAGCCACAGTACATATTTTATTCAACATCCGTACGATTATATATATATATATATATACATTCACGTCGAATATAACTTTCACATATATATATATATATATGCTTTTATATATATTTGTGCATGTAATCGAGGAGAAGAGAGACCGAAAGGGGTGTGGGAAACCGCCTGTCATTTTTCCCACAATGTACCGCGCCTGAACTCGCGCGTAGAACTTAGCTTGTCACGAAAGGTAAAATTTCCCGAATGGAAACGCGAGAGAACGTGATAAAACAAAATAAAAAATCACACGATTGATAAAAATCCGCACGAGCGAATTTTTTCCTTCAATTGATTGTTCGGTTCGATCGTTACACGTGACAAATAAAAATAATTCGTGCCAACGCGATTTTTTTTTTACAAAAATTGCAATTTTCAAAAAAATTCTCGAACAAATTTGAAAATACTTTTTCATTGATTTAAAGAAAGTTGAATAAGGCTAGTTTTCAATGTTTTAAAATAACTTTGAATAATTGAATTTTTGGTAATTATCGAAATGTTTTTCGAAACGATGTAACTTTTTGTATTTTAGGTCGATCGGATATCGAACGTCGTGGAATTATTAATGCGAAAGCCGTTCGAGTTTCGTTGTTATTATCGAGAGGTAAGAGAGACACGATATCGCTTCGCTCGCTCGATGAACAACACTAAAATCATTCCGATCAATTGGGTCGTGAATATAAATTCACTTTTCGAAACGGCGATGTCTGGACAGTAACGAAAACTCCGGCGATGTCCTAGAGTTCTCAATTACGTCGGATAAAAGACGCGACGTACAACGGTTCGACGCGAAATTGAAACGGTGAATCGAGTCGAAATACAATTATCCTCGTGCGCGCACTGTGCTTTTCCCCGAGAGCGTGAAACTCCAGCCAGCCGGAGTCTGCGCTATAAATAATCCTTCTCGCGATTCTCATCAAATGTCGCAACGACACCGAGCGTCCATTTTATTTTTACCATTTTTTTTTGTTTCTTAAAAAAGAAAACAAAAGTTATAAAAGGGAAAAAGTAATTTAATTTTGCAATTTTAATCATGGGAAAATTGCAGGATTCAGCATAATTTTGATAATTTGATTATTTTTTAACGACCGTTGAAACGACATTTTCAGTGATTTTTCGAAATAACTTTTTACAGATTATTCGTTTTTTCAGAGATGGTTTTTGGACAATTTTTAATGGGGTTTTTTTGATAAAATTTGAAAGGTAGAGAACGTTCTCGATTTTATTTTCTATCAAAATTTGTGTATTTTTGAAACGACCCAGCTGATCACAAAATTTGTTCTCGTTGAATGTTCCAGAGTGACGTAGTCGACGTTGAGCGTCCACGGGACGGAAATTCAATCCCGATATACCGAATGTGCACTATTTCACGGGCTACGGCCCCGTCGCCCGATAAGAAAAACCCTAACACGTACGCCAGCCAAAAACTTCGAGCTCGAAGAGTTCCAACGATTCCAGGACAACCGGCGACGTTCGATCGAAACTCGCGGGTGATAACGAAAATTGTCGACCTTCGCTTCGTCAACGAAACGTGGAAACGTCCAATTGTGCATCGCCTTGACCGGGACGCATTTACCAAAAAAACTAAAATAAATTGAAAACCAAAAAACATCAAAAATACAAATACGAATGAAAATTAAAACAACAAACGTGATAAAATGAACTCGTATGCTGGAGGATTCGCCGAGGAATTGAAAATCGACGTTTCGCCTCGCAAATTCGCGAAATTTTCTCGATTATTTTGAAAAATACGAATTTAAAAAGCACAATTTTAAATCTAAACGTTGTTTTGTTTTGTTCGAGACGAAAACTTGCGGAATCGATCCGTGGTAGATGAAAACTTTTGAAACAAAAAAGTGCACATCGACGAGGAAGGTATTTCTAAAAAAAATTCAAAAAATCGTTACTTTTTGACGTAAAATTCGAAAAAAACGTATTTTTCTCGTGTAAAAATCGCAATTTTTCGTGGTACAACGGTGTAATATCGCGGAAAAAGAACAATATTCCGCACTTTTGGAAACGACGTGGGTGAGGCAACGTTTGATAGAGGGTAAAACGCCCCTGGGACTCGCCAACGCGCTTGTAACGCTCGCAAAGTCCTCGAACAGCCCACACGCGTAATACCCGAGATTGAATCCTCTCGCACGGCCAAAAGATTTTAACCAACCTGCGCGAACGGCTATTCACGTGGGATTTCTCCATCTCTATATTCTCTCTCGCTCTCGCCTACGCCCGTAATAATCGCCAGCGCCGAATTGCAAATCATGAGAATCGAGCAAATATCATTTTGAACGTGAATTGCGTCGAGCATTTACGCAAATTCAGATTCAAATTTCACGCGTACTAATCAATGCTCGAGCCGATCGAACGAATTTCGAATCGACCAAACGAAACGAGCTAATTAATTCAGACTCGAAATTAACGAATCATCAAAAAATTGTATTTATCTTTATTAAAAAATATTGAACAACGTTTCAAAAAAAATCACCAATTTAATTTCAACCTCCTTCGATCGAGAAAAATTTGAAATATCGAATTTACGTCAATTTGGATTTTAAACAACAACAAAAAAACTCGAAAATAGCTGAAAAAAATACACAAATTTTCATGTTTCCCGCTCGCGGCTCGAATCAGCTTTGTTTCGGTCTTGTTCATCCGCGAAAAGAAAAAAAAATCGCTGGAAAGAAGAGCAAACGACAGAAATAAATTATTCTCGTGCGTACGAGCGCAGTGAGTCCTCTCAGCCCTCTCTTGGGACGCGACCTCTCTCGTCCGGCTTTCTTTACCTCGGCCTCTCTCTCTCTCTCTCTCTCTCTCTCCTTCGTCGTAAATCCTCTCTGTCTCTCTCTCTCTCTCTTCCTGTCCCGGCTGTACGTTGGAAAATTCGCTGGTACATCTGCGCTGAGAAAGATTAAGTACGTCGCGACCAAAAAAAAACAAAAACATTCTCCACTAAAGAAGAAATATTATTTTTTATTTATTACTCCATTAATATTTACTCGAAAACATCGTATAAACTTTGTTTTCATTGCGAAAAATGACTATTTCAAACAAAATAAGCGATTTTTACAGTTGAACGAACAAACAAAAAATCGGCGTTTTTTTTTTGTTGTGCGCGAATGATTTTCGATCTTAAGATTGCGAGTTCGCGCGAACGAAATACGTGACGAACTTGGATGAATCGCTGAAAAGTTTATCGAGGAATTTTCAGTGTGGTCGTACGAAGCGAATTGAAAAGTTAGTTTGAAAGTTTAACGGTGAGAGGAGAGAGTGAGAGAGGGACGGAATAAAATCGAGGTGAAAAAAAGAGGTGAATTTCGGTGGTTCGCATCATGGGGTGCGAACTTAGCAAACTGTCGTCGTCGACGTTGCAAAATCGAGGGGGTAGAGAAAGTCCACCCCCGCCAGCAGCGACCGATCCGCGACTGCCATTGACGGCTAAGCAAAAATATACCGTCACCGCAAGTTGGAAAGCTGTCTCGAGGGCGATGGAACCAACCGGCGTCTATATGTTCGTCAAGTGAGTAATTTTTATATTTCTTTCAAAATTTTTCAATAATCAATGATAAATATGGAATTTTAACAAATAAAAAATTTTCATTAATCGAATTATATCCTAGGGGTAGAAAATGTCGCATGAATCAGAAAAAAAATCTCTAATTCAATTCGAACTAAATTTTATCTCGAATATTTATCGATATCGAAATTTTGATATTTTTCATCCGGCTAAACGTCTTCTCGTTTGGATTCATTGAAAATAAAATCGAATCGCTTATTTATCACCCAGAAAAATAGGAAACCTCAAAAAAAGGCGGCGCGATTTAGCCCTCAAAAATATATACGAGAGATTTCGAGTTAAAATCCCTCCATGAGAGAGAGACGGGAGGGGAGAGGGTTGGTTTAGTAATACTCGTTTTGCAATTCGAGAATCCTCGAAGGTTTCAAAGCGAGAACCTCTTCAACGAGGTCTACGTCGAGTATTACGAGATCGAGGGCGAGAGTGAGGAAAAATAGTGAAGGAAATGTGAGTCGAGGGACGAGAGAGAGAGAAAGACCGAAACACGCTGGTTCGAGAGTCTCAGGGGGGGTAAACTTTTTTATTTTTTTTCCTTCCCCTCTACACGCGCCTGGTTCTTATAGGATTATCGTAGAAACGTGAGAGCATGATCGAAACAGCGATATATCCTATCGGGAAAAGAAAATTGATGTGAATTACTAAAAAAAAAAAAAAGTCCTTTTTTTAAATTGTATCTCTCTCCCTTGGGATCAATTTATCCCTCGCGACTTCACGAAATGACGAAATAAATTCTTGAAAAATGCTCGATCGTTCAGGAAAAGCGACTCGTTCCTAACACGGAGCGTGGAAAACGAAAATAATGCGACGAAAAAAATTCTGTAACATTTTCCCAAAAATTAACTAAATTTGAAAAAATTTCTTATCACTAAAAAAAACTGTTAAATGTATTCTTGCTATTTCACGAATGATAAACTCTAAAAACTCATTAGTTTTTAACAAAATTAGTCGATCAAAAAAATGAAAATATAAAACGAAAAAATCCTGAAAATTCGTCGAGAAATGAAATTAAAAAAAAAGTGTTTTATAGCTGAAAAACGATGACTAAAATGGTCGTTTTAATGACGAATTCGTCAATTTTCAACACCGGAAGATCTCGTCGCGCGTTTACCGCGCGAAGGATTTTGCACCGCGATAGTGGCAAGAGGGGGTCACCTTTAAACACGACCGAGGTAACCCACCCCCTCGGGATTACTCTAGGCTCTTATCTTTACGCTCGGCACTCATGCGACCCGAGAGAGAAACAAAAGGAAAACCGTGAGCGCGAGAGCCCCGGGAAGGCACGTGCTCTCGATCGATGCGATAACGTCTCAATCATGCTCCATCCTCGATACGCACACCCCGTCGCAATCTACCTAGCCACGTTCAAGGAAATGACCCCAAAAAGAATAGAAAAAGAAAACACGAAGAAACATTAACTTCGATTTTGTTGATTCTCTCCTCGATAAAAAATCCCGAATCGCGAATATTTCCTAGCCTCTTTCAATGAAATACGTGCGTGACGAATATTTTCTCTCGCTTTATCTTGGAAAATTGCCCAATACGTTTCATTTTTATCATAAACTCGATAAAAATCGGGACAATGATAAATCGTTGACTCCAACTCGACTTAAATCAATTCGACGAATCCTACCTAATTGATTGCTTTCGAATAATCGGGTAAACATTCGCACGAAAAAACAACCAGCGGTAAAAATATTGTTTTCAATTATAAATCGAATTATTAATTTTGTAGGCGTTCAAATTCGAAACATTTCTGGGGAAGATCGTTTCAAAAACCGTTAATTTTCGTTAATCCACGCGAAACGATCGAAAGATACCCAAATTCATGCCTCAATAAAAAAGAGACTGTTACGTAATACGTTTGCTTTGTCCTTTGTGTACGAAACTACGTAACTCATCGTCGGGAAGCTTGCGTAACAAAGGGTGGAGGGGATGAAAGAGGGATAGAACGTGACAAGGGTAGCATGGACTCCCTGCACCGTAGTAGATAACCATCGGTCTAATAGTCCTCGCGACCCATCACGTGATTAGACCTTGCCGAGGCTCGGAAGGAGACTCGAAGGCTGTGCCATCAACGTCAGGCACACGAGACAGCCAACGTAACAGGTAGGGGTTGCGACTAGGGGAGATGGGAGGTGAGAGGCAAAGATCCAGAGGATTCTATCTTGAGAGGAGAGTCAAGGAGTGGAACCGAGCAGGGATGGATCAAGGCAGACGGATATATATTCATTGGACTGTATACGAAACGAGTCTCGAGAGAGCTCCATTCCTAGTATGACAATGACCATCCGAGCAAATATAATTTAGGGCCTCTAGAATGTTCATATCTGCTCGACAAACAGTGCGCGATCTTGCAGGAACACGTGGAATGCATACGAGTGTAGCTGGATATTGTAATTACATAGGGACGGTTATTCCCTCAAAGAAATGCAGAGCTACGGTTGATAGAGGGGGTGAATTTTTTTTTCTCAAAACTCACTTTGTGCAACCGATGTTCGATCGGAAATTTCCCGTAAAACACGAATATGATATTTTTATTTCTGTTTTTTTGCAGTTTGTCGGTTTAAAACTCAAAAATCTAAAAAATTTCACGTTTTTTCAATTTTTCATCGAGAAAATCTCAAAAACCGGAAATGGCAATTTGATATTCGTATTCTACGGATTATTTCCGATCGAATAAGACGATCGTGAAATCATTTTTGAGAAAAGGAAAATTCAACGTCGTAAAATTTTTTTAGTCCTTCAGATTTGTCGTATCTTTACACGGTGAGCCTGCAATCAAAAATTGTTCCTTGAGTCCGAAAACAAAAACTGTCTCACTCTGCCTTTCAGTATTGTTACTGTCCAAACATTAAACAAAGTATTTCGACATTTTTTCAACTTTTGGCCAAGAAAGTGCAAACGAAGATTTACGAAAGTATTTATATTTCAAAGAGGAAAAAGTATGATCATATTTATAACGAAATAGAGAAAAATACGTGAGCCACGGTGAAACCGAAACCCCGTATAATTCCCTATCCCCCCGTTCGCTTTGACGTACTTCGTGTCCTTCGTCCACGAGTTTTTCCCGTTTTTCTCCGTTGATCCCGCTCCTTTTCTTTTCTCCACGACCCTCGGTCGCTCTCAACGTGCTCGGACTTTTCCTTGAATAAGGCTTTTCATCTCCCCGAGCAAACCTCCCCCGCCCCCTCGAACCAACAATAAAGCTACCCGATTTAGACAACCGTCCAGGATTATGTTATTTTCAGCATTTACCGCGTGACTGAACGAAAAAAAAACAAAAACGGGAAACCGAAAGCCGCCTCGAGCCCTTCACAATCATATTTGCATCTCTATTTTCGTCGATCTTTTCGAGAACGAAAAGCAATCTCATTGAAATTATCGTTATCATCAAAATTCACTGTTTTACCGACCGAGGTAATGTACCCTCAATCATTCATCCCTCGTTTTACAAAGCACGCACGAATTAATATCCGGCCAACCGTGATACGAAAACGGTCCAATAAATACACCATTGCCACAATTTTCCACCAAAATTAATCACAAATTTCAAATATTTCGACCTCCATCGATTTCTCTCGATTTTCGCGAATATTCGGATCCCGAGTGGTTCCACTCGACGTAGGCTCGACGATCTCGTTGCCGCTCGTACCGTAAAATTTCTCGTCCATATAATGGCCTGTGAAACGCCGTTTGCCGACCACTCGACAGACGAAAATGTGTTTGCCCTCGAATTTACACGTTGATGGAATTATCGATCGATAATCGTATTATTCGATTGGTAATTATCGAGGATGCTACTCGAAAGTATCTATTCGAGTACCATCGGGTTTTCATCCTGAACGAGGAAGTCTACCGATGAGAGAGACGAGGCGAGGAAGAAAATAAAATGTCGACGACAAAGATCGATCGTCTCACCAATCATCCACAATCAGTCCTGACTTCCCCCGAAAGGAAACTCGAAATTTCCTCCGTCTGTTCGAACGTTACACGATCGTAGCCAGCAGGCTTGGCTTATACGAGGATTTACCGCGTCGACAGATGGGAACAACCAACGCGGTATCATTCGAGGCCGATACCGGCATTAAGTAGCCAACGACATGCCAACAGGAAGATTAATTAAACGGTATTATAGAAAGGAAGTGAGAACGACCCACGCAGACATTTATTACGAACTAGAGATTCCAAGGATTGGACCGTCGAACACCTCGTAAACGGACAATCTCTCGATTTCATCGATATCGTTAGAATTATGTTTTTTCCCCCTTATTTTTATATCCGTTTTCTTTCGTCCACCATTTTTTAATTATCGTTTTTATTACCAGCAAACGGAAACATTTTTTACCATTGATCGATGGAACGATCTTGAGAAAAAATGATTACTTTGTATTAATGATCATTGTCATAATTAACTATAATTACATATAATTAATTAATGTTAATAATGAGAATAAATTTTTCTCGAGCACTAATGTTTTCTTCGACTATCGAACAATTAAGATCGAATACTTCGATAACCATAGTTTCTTATAGCTCGCTATTTTCCCAAAAATTGAGTCTTTTTTCTGTTTCGCACTTTTTTTCGTAAAACGCACTTTTTGTCGGAATTTTTTTTTCGCTCGTGTCCAATTGACGCCGGACCGATGGAAGAACGCGAGAGCTTATCAGGGGGCTTTGAGCTGACGCGACGATTTTTCACTACCATCGCTCGGGCGATCTGTACCACGAGATTAATTAGCGCCCTGTCATTCTGGCAATGAACGCGACTGCGAATTGACGCGCTTAACTCGCCTGAGTTATATTTGAATTCCACCCTCGCGAATAAAAATTGCTCGAACAAAAAAAAATCCAACATTAATTAGTTATTTCCATTTATCTAAAGCTCGATCGACACTTTTTTACATTCGGTCGAATTCTCACCCGACGACAACAGCAACTGTATTTACATTAACAAAAAAAACCACAAAAAATCGTCGTTCTTTACCAATCGTCAAAATATCCAATAAATTCAATCGTGTAAAAATCACTCTCTCCATTTATTTCTCATCGTCTAGATCGCATTTACATCGTTACCAAGATCGACAAATCCAAATCCCTCTAAATAACGAAAAATCGTTAATCGGGTAACACGCGAGAAATCCGCGAATAACCAAAAAAAAAAACAAAAAAATCGTTTCAATCGTCCATTCGAGAGATTGAAACGCGGTCCGACGAAGATAATGACCTCAAGCTTGAACCCGGCAAAAATCCTTTTTCTATTTATCCACCCTCTGGCTCTCTTTCCCCTATTTTCTTCACCCTTCCCTCCCCAATCCTCGACCCCGACCCCATTTTAACTCTCTCGGATAATCCTTCTCTCTTGTTCGTATACGTTTCTCTCCCTCTGTCTCTTTTCAACCCCCAACTCCCTCTCTCTTTCTCTTCTCAACCCCCTACCGCAAACCTCGATCCCCCTTCTCCCTTCCCTTCATTTTATCGGATACCGTTTCTAATCCCTGACCGCTTTGTGTTCACGATGAGGAACAATGGCTGCGAGTATTGGCACGAGCGCCTCTCGTGGCCATTCACGTAACACGGTCACAGAGGGAGAGAGAGGGATGAAGCTCGAGGATCGAAATGTGTTTTACATGAAAATGTGACTTTAGATTTTCATTCTCGCAGCATTCGTCACTGTCGTCTTTTTTTCTTCTTCTTTCTCTCTTGCCTCTTCTCGTTGTTAGCCGATCCGCGTCCGGAATTCCCGGGGGTGAAATCAACCCCCGAGTTTCCCTCCCTCAACAATATGGATCAGGAAAAACGAGGAAAGCTGGAAAAAAAGAGAATAACGATAGTAACGTGTAGGAAGGAAGACGAGTTAGAGGTTTGAGCGAAGCAAACGAGGAGATAAAAAACAAACAAAGGAATTCACGAGAAATACGAGAAGGAGGGTTAACGTCATAATTTTTGCGGAAGCGAACGAGAAAGAGAGGGGAAAAAGCAAAAACGCGCGAACGATAAGAGAGGGTGGGAGGAAAAGTGGGGAGTAAAATAAACTTTATCGGGGATGACGCGACGAAGCTTTGTTTTATGGTCGGATTAATTTCAGGATCGCGAACAATTTTTCTTCTTTTTGTTTCTTTCTTTCTTTAGGCCAACGGAAACGGGCGATCGTTTTTTGTTTTTGTTTTTTTCTTGCACCAGTTCTTTTCTTCTTTTTTATCGCGAGGATATACAAAAAAGAAAGAAAGTGAGGAAGAAAAGAGGAAAATAATCGCGAGACCCGAAACCCGGGATTACTCGTAAGATATACGCGTGTATAAAAAGGGTCGAGGGTCGACGAAATGTTGGTTGGTTAGTGGAGAAGGAGGGATGGGGTAGAAGCAGAGACAGGGTGGAGGGCTTGGGTAATTGGACCACTAGAAAAGTAAATATCAGCTGTAGCCGCGTCGACTGGGAATTGGAGCGAGAGGGAATGGAGCTTTTATTATTCTTTGTCTCTCTCTCTCCCTCTGTGTTTTTGTTGTTTTCTTTTTTTTCGCATCGTTCCTCGTTTCGTTTCTCGAAAAAAAAAATTATTACGGCCTCGTGATCAAACGATCCGAGGGATACTCTTTGTCAGCATCGAAACTCGTCCGGTCACGGTGAATACGAGAAATGAGAATTCAACGACGAGTTTGTATCACGATTTTGTTTCATCATGGTGGAATTATCATTTTGTTTATTGCGTGGATGTTTTTTCTTCTGATTTTTAATAATATCGAGCGCATCGGAAAGTTTATTCGTTCGTTCGATAATTGATAAATATTATCCGACCCTCGTTTGCTCGATAAAGTTGGCCCTGGGGTGTTAATCGAACCCCTCTCTCTCTCTCTCTCTCTCTCTCTCATCCTCTAGTTTTCCCTCGACCAACGAGAAATCTTCGTTAATTAACACCGTTGCGATTAACTTCAATTTCGTTCCAGAGGCGTCACGGATTGGATTATCTCCACGGTTGATTAATTATTCAAACATTTATTTTATCATTTTCCTTCGTTATAGCGAAAAATACAAAATCTTCTTTTTTTTCATAAAAAAAAGTGCAGAAAAATAATGATTTATGAATAAACATCGTGAATTTAATCGTTCGACTTTATATTCGAACAGTGAATAATGGTTTATCGCGAGAAAAATGCGCAAATAATAATTAGAAATACAATAATATCAAAAAAAAAAAAAAAAAAATTCTCAAAATTCCACGAACGTATAATTCAATAATCGTTTCGATAAAACAGAGAAAGAGCTCCGAAAAATTGTGCATTTTCCAAACGGCGCTTGGTTCGACTTTCATGGCACGTACTCCGGTGTGTGGCGCACCTTTAAGGGGTCACGTACAGTTAGAATTTTCAAAAAATCGATTTTTGTTTTTTTACATTTTCTAAAAGTAGCACATTTGAAAAGTATTCTGTGAAAATTTTAGACGAATCCGACTGTTGGGTATGGAGATATGTAACTTTGAACGGAAATTTTTCTTCTGCATGTAAATCGTACTGAAAACTTTGAATGCGTTTTTCTCGAAACTATGTTTTCGAACACGGTGATCACTGTACCTCGGAAACGGCTTTACCGATCGACTTGAAATTTTGCTCACTTTTTCTAGACATAATTGTCCTCCGGATGAACGAAGGATTTTTCTATGCGATTATTATTTTTTTTTTATAGCTGAAAATGTGAGCAAAATTTGGGTCGAAAACACAACTTTGACTTCCAACATCCACCATTTTGTGAAAAATCATAAAATTTTCAAATCCTTCGATCAACCGGAGCATTATGTCATTAACTAATGATCCCTACTTTTATTTCGATTTCGGACGATCCGGTGACGAGCTGCACTGATCACCGCGGAGGACCTTTTTTTTTGGGACCCCTACGTTACGTACGGTTATGGAAAAATTTCTGCATATTTTGCAATGAAAAAATTGTATTATTTACTTAAAATATATGTCTTTTGTATGGAAAAAGATTTACGATTAATTATTTAAATGTGTCCCCAAAAAAAATTCGCAAAAAACCCCTTTTTTTCGAAGTCCTAACTGTACGTGACCCGTTAAGCCAATTTAATTAAGGCCCGGTCACTCGACACACGTGACGTAGCCAGCTAGACGGACGAGAGAGGCGACAGCTTTCGGTCCAGTGGTTGCTTGCCACTCTTCCAAAATCAATACACGCTCATCAGGATGATATTATATACACATATATACATATATATGTATATATGTGTGTGTGTGTGTATATATATACGTGTAACCAAGGAGATATATATTTTTCCTACCAGTTGCTTCAATTCCGTTTGTTTACTCCAAGTGACGTCTGTTCTACTTTTCGCGAGTGAAACGACAACGAATTACGTGATATTTCCTTGCGCCCCTATGTACTAGAGAGAAAAATATCATTCGTCGAAACTCAAATCGGAATTGACAGGGAAAACAAAAACAAAAAAACAGAGTCAGTTCGGCAATTACCAAACTGACTTACAATTAGTTAGGATCGATCGTACGGCACTTCGTGCAACAAGCGAGGGGTGGACTTGATGGATCATGACGAATGAAGGCGATCATTGGTTTTGTCACTTCGGAATTTCGCGATCAACAGCAATATGTGTCATCGGCGATCTCTCAAAATATTTCGTTGTATTCAAGTTCTAAATAAAACACTGTGACAAAGCTAATCAAGGCTAGCTCCTCTTTTTTGCCACTTTGAAATCGAAATGAATGTTTTACCAGCGAATAATTGACTTTTCTTCTTTTTTTTTCAGTGTTTAAAAAAAACTCTCGATTTTTTGAATATTTTATTAATTTTTGCGTGGTTCGATATAACGGAAGCGATATTTTCGAAAGATTAGAGAAAGAAACGCGCTTTTTCCATCGTCTAAATAATTAAAGCGTTACGTCGATATGCCACCTGGGGAGTAATTCGACCACTTTCGGCGAGGCAGATATATATATGTAGAGAGAGAGACAGAGAAAGAGGGAGAGAGAGAGAGAGAGAGAGAGAGAATGTGTCTCGTAAACGAGGCAAATTCCCTCCCCGGTGGCCCCCGGGAGAGCCGAAGGGCCGATTAATCTCGAATTAATTCGTGCTTGCGGGTGCTTCGTGAAGAACGACGTGGCGAGAACCGAGGAGGTAGGGGTGGCCTCTTAAATTAGGGGTTGGAATACGAGGGGGTCGACGTAGAAATTGTTTTATATTTATTATTTATTTACAGCCGTCACTCCAACGTCGCTCTCGTGGGGTAAAAATGTTAATCCGATAAACATGGACGATATCGAAGCTTGTTACAGGTGTTCTTCGTATACGTCGAGACAGCTTCGCTCCCCTCCCAACCCTCTTCGTAAATACTCCCAATTTTAGTAGCGAGGGGACGTCGTTCGTAGGAATAAAAATTGGTCGCGCACACGACGTACGTCCATTGTTCAGCCTGACTTAAAACGACGCGATGAGACTTGGTTGGAAAATTGAGAATTCTTGGATAACGACAAAATTCAAATAACGCGATTAACGATAATTGGAAGTTATAAATATATTTATTTTTTTTCGAGTTTATTTGAAAAATAAGAATAATAATGATAAAGAAAAGGTGATGATAAATCTATCGAAATTACATTTTTCAGTCCGTCGCCCATATTCTTCATAATCGCGTTCTATATATAATAACGTCGATGGAAAATCCTCCCCGCCTCGTCCCTCGTGCTTCAATCTCCCGTTATCCGAAGACCGCCTACGCGGAAAAAAATATACCTTATATTTATAGCTCTCGCGCTCGATTTCCACTCGCTCGAGCAACAGCCTGCATAGTTAATGTCAAGGATTTTTATTTACCTCCTGCCATGTACTTATATTATTTATCGGATTGGCCAAAAAGTAATCGCGTTTTCAATACGTTAATGTGCGTGTCTCGTCCAATGGATAAAAACGCAATTACTTTATGGCCAACGTGACGTATGTTTTCTTTTTTCCAAGGAATTAATTGGGTTTTATTCGTATGTTAAATGAAGGATACAATTTGTAAGAAATCTATAACATAAGATATTTAATACTTAATTTAATAATAAATAAATAAAAAACTTAATAAATAAAATATAAAAATATTTTATATCGTTGTATTATTATATTTTATTTATTAAATTTCGTATTTATTCATTATTTCTTAAATATAATAAAATAAATGAAATATTATTTAGTTTGTATATTTTATCATTGGATAATTTTTGTTTCGTGCGAATAAATTAGGCAGTCGAGCCAAAGTCACGACATGACGAAATCACGTTGTTAATACTCGTTGATAATCGACGCCCCGCTCTAATCCTGCTTACAGATTGTTCGAGGAAAACGCCGAGCTCTTGAGCATGTTCACGAAGTTTCAAGATCTCAAGACCAAGGAGCAACAGTCGACGAGCATGGAGCTGGCGGAACACGCGACGACAGTCATGGAGACACTCGACGAGGGAATCAAGGGTCTCGAGAACTTGGACGTGTTTTTGACCTATTTGCACGCGGTTGGAGCGTCGCACACCAAGATACCTGGTTTCAATAGGCAATACTTTTGGGTGAGAAGAGCAGCCATTTTTCTCCTTTATTTCTCGCTATAATATCATCTCGAGGCTATTCGAAAGTTATTTTATCGAGCGAACGAAATAACGATAATAAAAAAAAAAAGAAAAATGATAAAACGCGTGGCGTAAATCGAGATATTCGTCAAAAGAAATTCTTTTTCCACGTGTATTCAATTCCGCGCAATCGGATCTCTCGCGTTTCATTTGAATCGTTCGAACACGCACAGGACATTCCTGTCACGATAAAAGGGAGAAAAGTGTGAAAAAAAACAATTCGTCAAAGAAATTTCCTTAGGTATTCGAGAAGCAAAAACCCTCATTTTCTCCCTCCCTTCTCTCACTCTCTCTCTCTCTCTTTCTCTCTCCATTTCTCCGTACGTCGTCGAATCAATCGAGGCTGCTGCCCTCTGGGTCAATCGATGCGGGAATTCCATTTTCCACATGTCCTTGGAGGATCGGAATGAGACGCGTCGAAGATTAAGAATTCGTCTTCTGAGTCGAAGGCGAGGAGGCTGGGTAATACCTCTGAGTTTTGTGGGAAAATGATACGAGAGAGAGAGAGAGAGGGACAGAGAGAGAGAGAGAGAGAGAGAGAGAGAGAGAGAGAGAGAGAGAGAGGAACGTCTCGCGATGTATCACGATAGGATTAAAATTCGTTTATCCAACATTTTTCATTCGACGAATGAAAGAAATTCGGGATGAGAAATATCGTGAAATATTCCGTCCCTTTTTATTCTTTTTTTTTTTAAATTTTTCGTCGCTTCAATCGATACAGCGCATAAATCCTTCTCGTCGTTCATCGACGATTCTCGAGTGTCTCGTCCATCCGCATCGCGTCTCATTTCTCATTCTAGGATGGCTATATTCATGGTCTTATCACAAAAGCTTCTTTGACTTTCCGCGGGATGGCGGCTCGATCCGCTCTTTCTCTCTGTCTGTGTGTGGCCGCAACGCGTTCTCGGCCCTTCCAACCATACGAAGGCCTTCTCGTCCCTCTCTCTCTCTTGCTTTCCCTCTATCTCACACACATACACACACTCCGGTCCATTGTCCAACAGAGACAAAGACGCGAATGCATAATAGCCACGGAAAGGCTCTCGCGCGATTCCCAAGCTCCGCGGCAGACACACTCGACATGTTGAGCGTTAAGCTCTCGCCCTTATTGCGCGTTCGAGCCTCGACGAGCTTCTCGACCGCGAAATGCTTCTCTCCGTACATCTGCGTATCTCTCCGTTAACAACGGTATCAATGTGTAACGCGTAGCATTCACGCATCTATTGGAAAACAGAGCATTTTATAGTCTGGTGTGCTTACTTAATGCACGAGCGATGCAGGCGATACCTATTCATGGAGAAAGCGTGTCGACTGAGAACGCCAGGGAAGACGCTAGAGGCGCTGCACGTCGGCACAAAGTCGCCGGCCGTCCAAGCCTGGACAAGAGGTTTTTAGCTCTGTTTTAACTACTCGCGTAGCATTCACGCGTCTATTGGAAAACAGAGCATTTTATAGTCTGGTGTGTTTACTTAATGCACGACCGATTCAGGCGATACCTATTCATGAAGAAAGCGTGTCGACTGAGAACGCCAGGGAAGACGCTAGAGGCGCTGCACGTCGGCACAAAGTCGCCGGCCGTCCAAGCCTGGACAAGAGGTTTTTAGCTCTGTTTTAACTACTCGCGTAGCATTCACGCGTCTATTGGAAAACAGAGCATTTAATAGTCTGGTGTGCTTACTTAATGCACGAGCGATGCAGGCGATACCTATTCATGGAGAAAGCGTGTCGACTGAGAACGCCAGGGAAGACGCTAGAGGCGCTGCACGTCGGCACAAAGTCGCCGGCCGTCCAAGCCTGGACAAGAGGTTTTTAGCTCTGTTTTAACTACTCGCGTAGAATTCACGCGTCTATTGGAAAACAGAGCATTTAATAGTCTGATATGCTTACTTAATGCACGAGCGATGCAGGCGATACCTATTCGTGGAGAAAGCGTGTCGACTGAGAACGCCAGGGAAGACGCTAGAGGCGCTGCACGTCGGTACAAAGGCGCCGGCCGTCCAAGCCTGGACAAGAGGGTTTAGCTCTCTTTTAACTACTCGCTCCACCTAGAATATCTTCAAATAACAATATATTAAATTATTCGAGGCTACATTCACGCCTGAAGAATAATTTATTGTAAAAATAGTCTTCTTGAAACGTATAAAATTGTCATTGTACGGCCGGTGATTATTCGAGGTGGAAACAAAGAGATTGAACGCCGCCATTTTGAAAGCTACTAACTGCGACCACTAAAGGGAGCGCGAATTCGAGTTCGCAACGGTAACTGTTCGTGAGATAGTCGAACATATGCAACCATCCGCGTATCAGGGGAATTAGTGCCTCAGCCTTAATGTCCTTGTTACGCAGACATATGGGGTCGTTATGATAAGGCAAAACGCATGGACGGAGTGATTTACTTATGAGCGCGTATGTGATCTGTATTACGACGACATGTGTAACGTGGATCAAGCGACATGACGCATTCGGTCTCTTCAACATACCGTATGAAATATCTTTTTGCCATTTTGTCGTAACGATTTATTTCGACCGAATTGGTATTTACCATATCCACATGTATTACGTCGTATTTAACGATATTCGCGTCACGGAAGGATTTATCGTTCATAAAACCCATCAGTAATTCATGAACAACCGGTTGAGCGTCCTCGAATTATCGAAGATAAGACTCGTTCGAGCATTATACTTGCCTCTCGTATACACACTTGTTCTATTGTATAACTTTGACTGCGATTCCCAAAGAGGTTTAATATGAAGTCGTAAACTTTGCGAGATGTACATATACGAGCATAGCCACGCAACTCACCAAAATTGCATCTCGTAGTATCATGGAAACTGACGAGTGCCGTAGGGAAATTGAAAAGTTTATTTTCAAATTTTTAATTCAACAAAATTTATAACAGATTTGAATATATTCAATATAATTTAATATGTTTCACTTTTCGTAAGAATAAATTATATATTTCCTTCATTGTTAAATGAAATATATAACAAATAAATCATATAATCTTTTTATCTCTATTGCTTATTATATGAATTATTTGCTATCTTATTTATATTAATTAAATTAACGATGGAATAATATAAATATTATTTGCATCAATTTCCTCTCGTGGCAATGTTTAGATTTGACACAGCATAAATTATATATTTGTTTATTGTTAAATGAAATATATAACAAATAAATCATATAATCTTTTTATCTTTATTGCTTATTATGTGAATTATTTTCTATCTTATTTATATTAATTAAATTAACGATGGAATAATGTAAATATTATTTGCATCAAATTCCTCTCTCGGCAATGTTTAGATTTGACACAGCATAAATTATATATTTTTGTATTGTTAAATGAAATATATAACAAATAAATCATATAATCTTTTTTATCTTTATTGCTTATTATTTTAATTATTTGTTATCTTATTTATATTAATTAAATTAACGAAGGAATAATGTAAACATTATTTGCATCAATTTCCTCTCGTGACAATGTTTAGATTTGACAGGGCACCGGCTGATTAGCGGTCTCTAATATGGGAAATGCGACATAAGCCCGAATATGCACTAAACGCATATAACTACGAGTAAACGCACGAAGCGCGAACCCGCATATTCGTCAGCATCTCCGCTGTACCAGAGAACGAGCACGAACTATATATTGTACGATATATGCGAACATCCTTTTCACGCAGAACCGCAATGACGTACGTGACACGTAATTAGTTCGTGTGCGAACCGACTCTGTCTATGCGAAGTGCGAATCCTATTATTCTTGTACGAAAGCCTACCGGTGGCTTTGCTCACCGAGCGAGAAAACCTTACTCGTCGTTCGAACGACACTGGACCATTATCCATGCAAATCCGTGCTCGTCCCACTGTATAACTCTGATAACACAAATCTTAGCGAATTCTCTCGTTTCGAATAATGGAAAATAACGAGAATTATAAAAATTGTGTATTTTTGGTTTTTAGCATCGATTTTTAGTTGCATTAAAATTTTGCACGATAACTCATTTTGCTGATTTCCCGATTGTTACTAATTTAATTTTCTATGCATTGTTTTAATAAGATTATGTGTAATTTCGAATACTGTAAAATAACGAAAATTAAAAATTCCATGGATTTTTGCTTTTTAATATCGATTTTTAGTTACAAAATTTTCACAATAGCTCTCATTTTGCTGATTTTCCGATTTCAACTAATTTCATCTTCGATAAAGTATTTTGAAAAGTATACGTGCCTCCTTTCCTTTCCATTTCCTTCTTTTTTGTAAAAACGAAAAACAAAACTTTTTTATATTTTTCTCCATGTTCGATATCGATTTATTTTTCTCTTTGATCACGAACAAGCTAGCGACTCTCTCGAAAAGTCTAAAATATTCATCAAAAGTTCCCAAAAACTTGTTCGACTGGCGATGCTTGTTTGCCATCGACATATAGGTGATACGCATTCGCGTCTGACTATTTCGTACTTCTTCTACTTAGCCCCGTCATCTCCTCCTCGTTATTATTTCAAACGGTCTAGACACACCGTAAAGCTCATTTAAATAATGTAATCTTTCAAAACGTTTTTCGCTTATTAATTCACCCATGTGATTTTAATACTCCATTAAAATAATTATACCGATAATAAATTTCTAATAATAATCACATAATAATAAATCCACGTGTAACCGACTAATTAAGTAACGTAATCATAATTTATTAATCACTCATTTAAAGTTTATATTCAATTCTCATTTCTCGATACGAAATAATGGAGTTAAAAATATTACCCTTTGAAAAAGAAAATTTATAATCGAGCCTGAAACCCATCAGGAAGCATTGTTGAAATTTCAATTAATTTTGTTTTTGCCCATTGTCATATCGTTTATCAAAAATTTCAATATTACGGTTGAAAGCTTCTAGTGGCTGTAATATAAATATAATCTTGACGATGATGAACTCGTGCAATTACGCTCTGTTCGAGTGCTCGGTCGATAAGCCAGGAAAGATAACTCATTTGTCAAGTACGTGTCCAGCATTCGCTCGGTTCCCATTTCTATCACCGTGTATATTCGTACAGGACACGATGGAATTTCTAGTCGAGTACGATGTTTGGCAATCTACTTAGAGAATCGTGTGTACTTGCTCGCCGCCACTGTGTCAAACAATGGGCATAAACCGAATCTACATACGTCTCTCGTGTTTGCCAGGAGCAAACGGCGCGGGTTCGTCACAGACAAATTCGAGACTCCTCCAATCTCATAAACTTCTGAAAGTCATACCAACAATCTCATCGAATAAAATTTTTTCAAAATTTACAAATTTTTGGGTTTCTTTCATTTTACAAATATTTATAAGATTTTAAATCTTTTTTTTAAGAAAGGACCTTTTTTTCATGAATTTTTTTAATTCACTTAATGATTGTTGTTTGGGTTGGATTAAAGATATGTTATTCCAGACATATTGAAGTAGATTCAAGTAAATTTTTATTGAAAAATAAACAATGGTTGAAGTACAATAAATTTTTCTCGAAACCATGTTTTTCGAATTGGTGCGGACGATTGCTCGAGCGATGATAGTGGGATATGTAAAAAATGTTTACGAAATTTTTTGTAATTGTAATAGCTATCGTTGAGCGTAGTCGTTCTTGATTTTGTTTATTTTTCGAAATATGGCCACGTTTTAAAATGAAAAGTGTTATTTTCACCTAAAATATTTTCAATCAAAAAGCTTTAAGAAATCGTAATTTTGTTTAAATAAAAACGGCTATGCTCAACGATACCTATTACGATTATAAACAGTTTCGTGCACAAGTTTTACATGTCCGACTATTATTGCTGGAGTTATCGTCCGCACCAATTAAAAAAAAATGATTTCGATAAAAATTTATTGTACTTCAACTATTGTTTTTCTTTTTTAATACAAATTTACTTGAATCTACTTTAAAATATGTGGAATAACATATCTTTAAAGAGTTAGAGTCACTGGTAACGCCGAAAAAAACGCTTTTTTGAGATTTTATTTTGAAGACTGGTTTTATTATTTTTTGATAATTTTTTTACCATTAACTAATACATATATAAAGAACGTAGAATAAAATTTTCAAGACAAAATAATAATAAATAGCCAAGATATAAGCCAGTCTGGCGAGGGGTTGAAATAAAAAAGGGGTTTGCTGTGATCACTGCCCCTCGTCACTGGATCATCCGAAATCAAAAATTTTTGCGCAGATCATTAGTAAATCCTATTACGCGGTCTTTGAACGAAGGATTAATAAAAATATTGATTTTTAACAAAATGCCAGAAAAAAAACTATTTACCGCAAATGAAAATCCTTGGTTCAAAAACAGCAAAATTATGTTTACAATAAGTGATAAAAATTTCAAAGCGATCCGTTGAGCCGTTCTGGAGTTACAATGATCACCTTCTTGTACCCACTCGACGGGGCTGCGCTCAAAGTTCCATGTCTTCATAAATAATGCCCCGACTTATCAAAAATTTTCAAGGAATATTTTAAAAATATTGTACTTTTAGAAAATGCAAAAAAAATATATTTTTTGAAAATGCTGATTCATTTTAACCCCTTAATCGAGCCCATAACAAAACCATTAAGTAAATAACAAAAATTCATTGAAAAAACTTATTTTTTTGACCATCACAATGCTGTTTCCTGCCTTAACTCGTTGTTATCTTGTTTGCAGAAAATCGAGACGCCTTTCCTTGAAGCTGTACAGCGTACTCTCGGTGATCGTTACACGGACAACGTCGAGAACATATACAAACTGACGATAAAATTTATCATCGAAACCCTCATAGACGGATTCGACAAGGCCCAGATCGACAAAGCAAAGTCCTAGTCTCCTGATAACGACGTCTGATAAACATCGTGGACAACAATTGCACGAGTTTGCGAGCCTGTCGTGTTCAACGTTAAACGCGGAAGTCTACAGAGAGAATAAAGAAGACAAAAACAACAAGAACGTTCTTACAACGTAGTTCGTCGAGATAACCAAGACCCAACGTTGTTCGATCGCGTCGATACGAATCGTTCGTACCGACGCTTAAAACAAAAACAAAAATGAAGTAAACATCCGACTCATCAAAGTCATCAACGAGAACCCTGTGACATTTTTTTAAACGACGAATCACGATCCTCGAGAGACGACGACGAAAAAAAAAAACGTTACGAAACGCAAAAAAAACAATTGTATACGTGTGAAGAAATTAGAGGAGAACGTTTTTTAGCGCTCGAACATGTGCGAAAATCACCGGAATAAACGTAAAAATTGTAAACCGGAAAAAAGAGAGAGAGAGAGAGAGAAAATAATCTCGGTAAAAATGTTGGACAAGAGCGAAATTTCATGCGGGAGCGAAAGAGGCTTGGCCTGAAACGTGTTTTTTCTAGTCATACAGTATCGTTGGATAAAAATCGTCGCGTGCGACTGAGCGAGGGTACGACGATTTTCATCCTCATGAACCATCGAACGGTCGAGAGATAACTTTTTTTTGAATTTTTATTATTTTTTTGTATTTATTTGTTTTTTTCAAATTATCGCACAGATTTTTAATCGTATCGATCGTCGTGTCAATCCCGAGAATCGTCCCCAACTTCGTTCCTATCCGATTAGTTTTTATTATTATTTTCTTTTTTACCAAAGAGTGTAATACCGCATCGAGTGCGGCCGCGAAAAAAACCTAACGTATTGAAAATTATTGAATTGCGTTTGAATATTGCGAGAATGTTTACTTCGAATTTCGATGAATTTTCACAAATTTATAGAATATTTTATTCGTATGTTTTTTTTTCGTTCGTACGTATGTTAATTTTCCTGCTTGTTATTATTCTGTTATTTCCCTAGTCAACGCCCGTATGTGATATGACATAGTCGAAATACACGATAGGTATAAAAACAAAACAGAAAATATATATATATATATATGTATATTAGTTAAAAAATGTCCAAACCGGATATCGAGTTATCGACGTTATTTTCAACGAGAAGCATATTTATTTTATCCTCCCGCGTCTCATGAGTTTTCGCGAAATTTCGTTATTGGCGATTTCGGCGAGCTGATCGTACGAAAAAAAAACAGAAAACATGAACAAAAAAACATATGTATTATAGCTATAGGTAAAAATGGAAAAACGCCCGAATCCAAAGAGTGTGACTGATATCGGTATATATATAAATACATCTCTTTGAAAGTGTATGCACTCGTACTTTCAGGGGTACGTTCGTTTACAATTAAAACAAAATACAGACTGTACGACTAAATGAAAGCGAAAAAAAAACGTAGAATACTTTCACGGGAGCGAGTCCCTCTGGATTAACTTATACGCGATATACATAAATATACCCGCTAGGCCACGAATGAATGCATCAGGGATCCATCGTGTCCCTCTTCACAATGTCAATTTCCTGGATGGTCCTTGAGGAGGAAAGTGGGGAGAAAAAATTTAAAGAAAAAAAAATATACCAGGACCATTCTCCTATCTCTACTTCCTTCATATTTAAATCTCGATTCGTTATTATATCTTATTTTGTTTGTTTGTTTTTGTATCGAGCCCATGGGAAAGACAAAGTCGATATAGTGTTTGTCCCTTTCGCGACGCACAAACGTTTTTCCATTGATTGAGATTTTGATGAATTTTTGTAAAACTCGGTCGTATCTTTGCGTGACCAAAAATTAATTTTAACGGAGATTCGTCGTTGGCAGTCAATAATCGTGAGAATAATAGAGGATGTATCGACGTGCGAGTAACAAAAATCTCAACGTTTTCATTTTTTTTTATTTTACGTCGATCGGTGCCCAGATTAATTGGTCATTAACGATAAAGTTATGCAGGGACGATCGTTGCGTGAATCAGACCGTAAAAAACGTTCAAACATTTAAACGAAAAAACGAATATCTCGTCAAGGCCCAATTCCCTTTTAACGCAAGATTTAAATAATTTCGTACGAACTGCACAAATTACCTGTACCTTCTTGTACTCTTCGACAAAGAAAAAATAAGAAAGCAAGCTCTATTTAACCGAAAGTCTTCAACAAAACAAAACCAACAAAAAGAGATGAATAAAATATTTAAAAGAATGACATAAACAGTATATGTATATGTATATATATATAATTGAATATATATGGATATATATGTATATATATATATATATATTACATATATATTGTATGAATTGCTGGTATAACTTGCAGTTATGCAAATGTTGCATTATCTGTATGTTTGTTCTATACAGGTCCAATTGTGTATTATTGTATCTGATGGAATATTGTGTAACGGAAAAAAAATATATATATATATGTATATGATATATATGTATAAAACAAAACAAACAAAATATATATATATATGTATATCTTTACTATCGTGTTGTATATGTGAGAAACGCAGAATTTTTTCAGTAAAACCTGAAGTGCTAACGTCCATTTGTATCATTGTCGTTTATACTTTAATGTGATTTTCCCCAATTTTTTACCCTAGTCCAATTGATACCAGAGAAGATGTCGAGCGATGTTCTCACCGAGGCTGATATATATGAAGGGTTGGTTGGGCTTTTTGGGTCAAGCATCTACGACACTAATAAGTTAAGAGTATTCCTCAAAGTGGTCCTGACACCATTAAAGAGCAGCGGTCGACTTTGACGGAGATATCATTAAGAAACGAAAGTAAAAACGTTTGTTAACTTTTATTACTTTTCAACAAGATGGAGAGACTGGAAGTAGAAATATAAATTCTCGAAGACGATATTTCAAGGCGATTTTTAAAAGCACTTTTTCCTTCGGTTTTAGTCGCAACGATTCACAGCAAGGATCACGTCTCGTTCAAAGGCTTCGTTTCAACTTATTTAAATAAATTCGACATAGGAATATGTCGTATGAGTACTGAAACGAAGATTTTTCGTGTAAAGAAAATTGTATGATATTTAAAAAAGGGCGCTCAATATAGTTGACTATCTGCCCGACAGAGGCGCGCGCATTCTCGTGACGTCACGAGTGAAATTTACAAATGGCTGCCGCTAGGGCGATCAGCTTGACAAGTGTTTAGAGTTTACCCGCTCGAACAACAACAGTTCATCGTTGCACCTTCCAATTCTCGCTAAAAAACTCACAGTAAGTAGATCTTTCGCAATTAAATTTATTCCTTGTATAATTGTAGGCTACGTTTAAGTGAAGAAATACAATTCTATCAGATTTCAATCATACCAATGATACTTAACCACTTTGCCATCGCCTGTCACAACAGATTGAGGTTAGATTATTCGTTTAATCTGTTTTGTGAATTATAGTATTGTTCAACGCCTTTAAACAACCACAACAACGCAAATGCCCAGCGTCAAGGATGAATCGGAAGGCGAGGGTGAAGAAATGTCGCACGACAGCAATGACAGTAATCAGAGCTCCGCATCGTGCGACAGCAGTGCGGAGCACAGCGACAGCGATGACTCCTCCGAAATGGACGAGGACGAATGCGAAAGACGGAGAACCGAGTGCATGGAAAATCTCGTTGATCTCGAAAGACAATTCACCCTGCTCAAAGAACAGTAAGTTAAAAAAATCAACAAGAAACCAAAGTTGATATTTTCAATCCGCGCCTTATTCATCCTTACGCTCTAGATAATCAGTGATTGGCATGAATCTTCTTAACATTCATTAAAAGTAATATCAATAATAATAATCTCAAAAAATCTTCACTATTCCCAGATTATATCGCGAAAGAATAACCCAAGTTGACACAAAGCTGGGCGAAGTCCGAATCGGCAAATCGGAAGAATATCTAATACCTCTGGAGAGACTCAAGGAAAATATGAAAACAAAGACCGAAGTCGCTGGAATTCTGAAGCAATTACGACTACAGAATATTCATAACAAATTTTTGGCCGAGGAACAGGCGGCGCAGCAAAATTTCGAAAGCGAAAAGGGTCTCGTTTGGGACGGTATACACAGCGATCTTCAAGAGAAGATTCGTAGATTGGAGGAAGATCGAAATAACGTAGATATTCACGCTGATCTCTGGTTCAGCTCGAGCGGAAGACGAAGGAGGAATCATACGGAGAGAAGAAGAGCGGTCTCGGTCTCTGGCCCTTACATCGTTTACATGCTTAACGACGCCGATATTCTCGAAGACTGGGCTCTGATAAAAAAGAGTTTGAGCAGTAGAAAAGCGGAGATGCTATAATATATTGAATCGAGAGCGAACGCGGCTCTCGTTTACTGTCGACAGTGAATATGTATCAGTGAAAAGTGCCTGATTCACTTTCGCCAATCTCAGGGCCTTTAGTGAATTGAACTCGTATTAATGAATCGGACTATTTGAAAAAGGATGATAAATTTTCCTGATATAGCGATAAACGACGCTCCACGAGGGTCTAATACACGAGAACGACGAGACTCTGCATTGGGAGAGTTCTCGTGGTCGGTTTTTAAGTTGAGATATATCGGTAAGATGTAATATAAATAATATTTAAGGATATTTCATATTTTTTAAGAAACCGTCTATCGAGAAATGTATAACATTAGTATATATCAATATTACGAATTTACATTTACATACTGACGTCATTTTATATTTTTCCATATTTTGTTTGTGTTTTCCTTCGCGAATTTTAACAATTCAAGCTCTTTCTTGATCCAATTGGTTTAATATTGTTCGATGAATTTATTACAAAGTTTGTCATCGAATCATTGTTTGTCATTGAATCATTGTTTTTATCAAAGTTGTTTCAAAAGCGGGTCGATCAAGGTAAGATAAAGCACGATTTGCACTGTATCGCTTTTGATGAACATCCAGAACAATCATTCTTGTTTACATATTTTCATCAAGTTCTGTGATTTAAGCTTTTCCGGACACTCATTGTTTCTTAAAAGTCAGTGTTACAGGCGACGAGCGATTCGGAAACGTGATCCGTACTTTCTTTGGCACTGAGCAACCGATCACGCTAAAATTTTCAGGGTATTTAGAGAATTATGGCAAAAAATGGCTAATTGTTTTTTTTTTTTTTTTAAATTATTGCCATAATTCCCTCAAAATTTTAACATCAGCTGCTGAGTGCCAGAGAAAGTAATCTTAACGCTGATTTACATTTATCATTTGGAATGTTCATCTTGGACGAATCATCCAAAGTGATGAGTGAACGAACGGTTTATTTACATTTTTCATTATGCTTTTACTCTGGTTGAGTCATTGGTTCGGGAACGACTCTTTCATCAACAGTTGGCAGAGGGTTCATATGTTTCATTGTTTATCTTTGGTGTACACTTTGGATGAAACAAAAATAAAAGGTCATTTACACTTATCACTTTGAATGATTCCTGCAAGATGAACATCCAAAGTGATAAATGTAAATAAGCCTTTAGATTGACAAAGGTGACTGGTAGTTTGTAATGACACTGTTATTGCTGAGGTAAGTATTACCCCACCAAGATAAATAGTAATCCACATTACTCCAGTGGTAATCTATAATATCCCATCCAAGGAGGATCCACCCTGCTCCACAAAATAATCCGTGATCCATTTTTACCTCCGTCAAGAATACCACTATACTTCTGTAATGGCACCACGAATATAAATTCTTCAAAGCGAAAAAGATCGAAATTATATGCCATTAAAAATGCAGATCAGCGGACATCATTTCCTGTGGTAACTAAAATTATTACGTAAAGCGAGTGATGCTTCGAGATTTGGTTATAACCCCGGTAATAAAATAACAGAGTAAATTCTGGCGAAGCGAAAGTTTTCGGCTGGGTTGAAACGGTTTTGCTTTTAATGGGAAATCATAACTATATTCACCGTTGACAAAAACATCGTCTCAAATATGTAAGTCGTGACGTCGACTGGCATACCGAGTAGGAATATTCAGTCCCCGTTGAATACGCGATATGAACGGAAGTCCCATAACCTCCCGCTAGGTGTCTGAATTCCTCAATGCGCATCAGCTGGATAAACAAGCTGTACATAGAGACCGAAGGTACCCGAAAGGTACATTAGGTATCGGCGTATTAGATAGTTATACATTAGCCCAATACGATGTACTTGCACGCGGTCGCAAATCGCTATGTAAATCAAGTGTGCGAGTCCCGCTAACCCGAGGCTCAAGTTTATCTGTGTCGAATAGCTGTAACAGCACTCTTTTATACTCGCAGTGCGCGGCCGGCCCTCACAGTTTCGTCGTTGAGCGTATAAACACGCGGAGGCACACGAACGCGAGGAAAACTTGCACCACAGTTAGAAAGACAGATGCTAGAAGAAGCCGAGTACACGATCTTGATCTTCGATCGTGAAGAGAAAAAACGAACGGGAGATGCAAGAAGCGTCGTTGGAGTGGAAAAAAATAAATAAAACACAAAGAACCGGCTGACGATCCATAATTTGTTTCAGAATAGAATTTATAGTTCCTCGTTCGACGGAGGGGCTGACGAGAAGGTCGTCCCACCACTGAAAGAAGTAGGAGCTCTTCCGTTGGAGAGAAGCTTTCGTTCCACGTATCGTCTATGAGTGTGACAAACGAAAATACACTGACTGCTCTCCTTCTTGTTCATCTCAAGAATATACATTTTGTTTCTATGCTGCTCCCACCTGTATTATTTCAGACTCATACGAACAAATGAACGAGAAGACTCCCTATTGTACGAAAAACAAACGAGACTGCATTCGCGGATCGCACGGTCGTGACGAATCGATGCGCACGCCTCACGAACGAATCGACGTTTTAGGAAAGTAATTTTTCAAGCCTAGAAACTTACTTACCAACTGTCTGCAAACAGAAGCAGGTCGTGCGTTACAGAACAACGATCCCAGGCTGAATAAAGCATGCACTTATCCGAAATAAGAGTTATTTGTATCATTCGTCGTACGTGTTTGCCCATCGCTATTATTTACGTAATAATAATCATCGATTTAGTTATAAATACAGTTGGGATACGAGGGAAAGATACAAACGTCTGTAAATACCATAGACAATGGAAAATTACGAAAAATGTAAACAAAACGTTGGAACGAAAGATGACGAATTTTTCAACGGCGTGTAAATTCTCTCGCACATTTCCTGGTTTATGCATAAGTAACCAAGGTCGTGGGTGCTACGTACGATTAAATAATTCCTAACCTAGGATTGCCGAGCGTACCGTTAACTGTACGAGTCAATCGGTACGCGCAACGTTCGACCGTGGTACATCTCGAAGTACCGAGAGAGAGACAGAAAGCGTTGAAACGGTCCACGACGAACCAGCATCCTATTTTTTCTCCTTTACTTATTTTCTTTCGAGCCAACGATACAAGAAGAGGCCCGGGCGAGTGGAGAGATCTATCGACGAGGAGTCCGTCGTAACGTCGCGCGGGACGATTAGCCCGATCCTCCTAATAAGAAGAGCGCATACCGCATCCCGCTACTGGAACAGTTATGATGAATCGCGCTCTTTTTTTCCCCCCTTCGACTTTGTCGAGGTCGCTAAGCATCCGTCGGTACGAATACAACACGAAGTGCGCCGTGATTTTTGTAACGAGATAAAAGAAGACAAACCGTTCGTATTAATGTAAAATAATTTACAGAAAAAAAAAAACCTTTTAGATGGGAAAAAACGCGTTAAAGTAAATGCGAAAAGGATGCGTCTTTCCTCTCAGCTTGTAACGTAGCTAGATAGGCGATAGCGGATCCGTTGCGCGAACCTCTGGATAGCTCGGGGCGATTCGTTGATATCTCGTCGCCGTTATAACGCAAGAACTTGGGAATTTCATTCATTATGAAAAATCGTCCCGAGCTTTTTATTCTCAAATCTGGATAATTGAAAATAAAATTATAAATATAAGAAAAATATCGTATGATAAAAAATTAATTTTTTTATAAAGACTTGTCGAATAATAAGAATGTATGTTTTTCAGAAATTTTTTGGAAATATTATTATTATTACGATTACAAGAAAATAATTTTTTCCTAACGAGTCACGAAATGGCCGGATGCGTTGAGCGAGGTTTTTTTTATTTTCGAGCGACTCTCTCGCAACTTCCGGTCCGTGACTAGTTCCGAGGACATTGACGAATTTTCCGGCTAGGTGCGCGCGCAACTACGTGTTCAAATTTCTTAAATATTTTACCAAATTCATAAATCTTAAACGATAAATAAATAAATAATTATAAATTTATACACGAAAGTATAATTATCGATTATTTCAACCAATCTATGGTGCGTTTAGTCTAATACGTTAAACAAAATATTATAATCGATAAAACGGTAAATATGAATGAAGAGTGAGTCAAGTTTTAAGATGCATGAAAAACGGAACGAGACGAGTAAGAGAGAAAGAAAGAGAGAGACGGAAAGAGAAAGAATTAAGATCATGGAATTTCGGTCAGGTTGACGAGGGAGGTATTAAAAAATTGTGGGTTAGCATCATCCTCGTCTCCTTCGTCTCGGGCGCTACCTCGTACATTAACTTCTACTACACGCGCGTTCACGAGACCGAAACGCACTCGTCGTCTCTTTCTCGCGGTTCTACGTACACGTATTATTTACCGATTCTTTTTTAGTTCCCCGCCGGCAAAAAAAAGAAAGTAACACGCCGAACTATGACGAAGATTCTCGACAAATGTGTGTTTCCTATACGAGCTTTTCGGTACGAGTTGAAATAATTTCTAGTAAAAAAAAAAATTATTTTCATCAAAATTAAATTTACGTTTTGAAAAATAAAACAAGCGAAAGAAAAATAACAATTCATCCAACTAGATAAATTTTAAGAAATTTAAGTTAAATTAAATTAAAAGACAAATTTAAAGTACATAAGTACAAAATAAAAATAATCAAATTTCATCCAACTAAATAAATTTTAATAAAATTAAATTAAATTACATTAAAAGTCTCGTATTTTGAAGAAAATCAGAAGGCGACAATTCTCGATTTTCCTACGCTGGCCTCGTGTGAGAAATTTCGCCAGAAATTACTCGCGGCTCGTTCACGTACGCTAAATCGTCGTCTATCTACCCGTGGCAGGTGAAAATTTCGCTTTATATATATATGTATATATATATATACTTCTATTTTCTTTTTTCATCATAAGAAAAAGAAAAGCGAATAAAGAGCACAAAAACAAAAGAAGAGCGTGGGCAAAGCATGGTGGGGTGACACGCCTTCTCCTTTCTTTTCGGAAATTGGCCGCGGTGCGTAATTGATCTCCTCGATCGAGGACAGGACACGACCAACGGTATTCTCAAGACGAAATTTTCTTTTATTTTATTTTTTATTTTTACAATTTTACCATCTTTCCGTTTAATTAATACCCGAGCAAAGTTGATTACGACGATAACAGGTCGATGAGCTGCGGGCTGACGTGTTTCAAGCGTAATATCGGTAAGAGCATTCCTCGAATTTGACCCATATAGGGTGCGCAACCTGGAAATTCCAATCTCGATGACTCTCGGCCGAGTAATATACAATTTTTTTTATTCTCCTTTGAAAAATTTTCTTTTGTTTTGTTTTTTCATTCAAATTTTCGAAATTACGCCATAGAAAAATCGGTTGAAAAATTCTCAAAGTCGAGAATAAGCTCGTGGTTGTTTCGAGACGAGAGAAGCGACGGGTCGAAGCGCGAACGAGGGTATTGGACGGTTTCATTGAAAATAGTGCCGAAGCAAGATCGTCATTGGCCGTACCGGTTTACCCCCACGTAGAGGTTTCCCGACAGGCTATATAGAAGACTCCGCGAGGAATTTCATCTTCAGAACTGAGAGTCAGTGTCACGGAACTCTACCTGGAAATAACTAAGTGAGTACGAAAGTTTTCTCCTGGTTTTGTTTCTTTTCGTTTTTTTTTCCTTTCTTCTTCGATTTCTTCCTCTTCTATCGTTCTTCTTCGACGCGTCACGAATATTTTGTTGGGATCGAGACAGAATTTTCTTTGTTTTTCTTTTTTTGTTTGCGAAGGACGATAATCGCGTGTTCGATATTTTATAATCGATCGTTTTAGATCGATCAGAATTTTAGTGATCGAATCGCGATTATCGAACGTCGAAAATATTTTTATACGATATTTTCATCCCTTGTAAAATTCGATAGTTTAGAAATTATTTTTTTTCCGGAAGAAACAAAAATATAGAAATATTGTGCGCGAAGTTTGGGAATTTTTGGTTCCTGTGAACGTTTCGAAACGGAGGAGAAGGTATGAGTGAAAATCGTGAGAAGAAAAAATCGTTTGGAAATTTTTGAGAAACGGAGTCAGAAAATTACGGTCGTCGACGAGCAGGTAGCGAAAATACCTTCGACGAGTGCGAACACTGCACCGTCTTACAAATCTACAACGAAACATCCTTCGAAAAAAAACAAAAAATATATCCCAACGTTTAAATAGAATGTCAATTTTTCTAATAATTAAACCTAATTAATGAGCTTACAATCAGCGAAAACAAATTGCTCGATTACCGGACGATCGACGATCGATTAATTATCACGCAATCACAAACAAAAATTATATAAAATTTCTCGACACGATTTTAAAATTCTTAACAATCGAAACGAATTATTTAATTCGAACAGCCTATTAAATAATTGAACATCGATTCACTCGTTGCTCGAACCAAATTTGAAACGTCGAGGTTCGAGCCGAAAATGAATTTTTTTGTTTTGTTTTGTTTTTTTTATTTATTTTTTTTTTCATTTCTGTTTCTTATCGATGATTATGGTATTTCCTCTCGATCGGCCACTAAAGTGATCGAGGCACGGGACAGTAGGCCACGACCCCCTTCGTGAGTAACGGTACGTCTCCCGGGTTCAACAAACCTCGAGATGGCCGATCGGAAGTGGGCTAACGATGCGATCGTATACGAGGCTCGCGCTCGGCCTTAACCACGTTGACCTACTTTCATGGTCAAGGCTCGCTCGGCATTCGTACTATTTTATCCATCTACCTATACCTATATATATATATATATATATATATATATATTGATCGGTATCGTCAAAAAGTAATTGGGTTTACTAATAATTAATTTATAAATAGAATATTTTATCTCGTCCTTCCTCCCGTTACAGGATTATTTCATTCACTCTCGAACAAAAATAACTTTCGCCCTTTGCACAAACTTATTTTTAATTAATGACCCAAGGTCGTTAGCGTAATTGGACGATTTATCACTCGTTACCATTTTGTTTTGTTACCCCCAAGCCCAAATGCGTTTTTCTGAATGTGAAAGCATCGAGTTCGAGCCGCCAACTTTTCCAGCGTCGAATAGAAGAAAGAAAAAAAGAGAAGAAAAGAAGATGAAAAAAAAGAAGCGTCGACGAGAACGTTTACGTGACATTTCCCGAAGCGAAAAGATGAATCTCGATGTGGGTCATTTTCACTCGATCCTCTCTCTCTCTCTCTCTCTCTCTCTCTCTCTCTCTCTCTCTCTCTCTCTCTCTCTCTCTCTCTCTCTCTCTCTTTCTCTGTGTCTTTCACTTATGACTCGCCTATCGATATATAGTTATTTAAGAGAGGTTGTTAAATGAGTCGTGGTCGTAGAAGAGAGTCCTTTTTCGATAGTGAAAGGGTGGGGGTAGCTCGTGAATGACGCAAATCTTTCGGACGAACTTGTTGTGATTCATTGCTTTATATACATATGTGTGATATTTACTTTCACATCCTGATCCTGTTCGATTCTTAGCCGGATGTAATAAAAATAAATATTTTAATGGACCACTCTCTCTCTCTCTCTTGATCTTTCTTAGATATATAGACAATGCAGCAGAAAAAATTTATGGCCCTCTGCCTTGTGGCCATGACCCTCGCTCAGGCCGCATCGCTGCCCCAACCGGCGCAATACTCGCCGCAGTACCATCCCGAACAGTATTCCCAACAGCAGGTCAGGGACGAGAGAAAATTCGCCGAGAAGCCCAATGCGATGAAAAAAGTTGCTCTCGACGATCTCGATGATATCGGTACCAATTCCATTCAGGTGAGATTCTTCTGGAATACAAAATATTTAAGTGGCGACTAGACGACTAGGAAAAATTCTGTACTGGTCGATTTCAACTACTTTAGCATTTTTTCTATTTTATTACTACTTATTATTATTATCATTAATTATAATTATTATAATTACGTAATAAAGTTTGCAATAAAATAATAATCAACAGAGTCAAACATTGAGAAAATTGATATTTATGTATGATTTAAAAAAAATAATTATCTTATGAGATTGGTCGATAATGAATATTCTATATTTATTTTTATCAAAAAATTCAAAATTAAATAGGAGGGAGGAGCAACGAGTTTCTCGTGGGGCAACATGCTCGGCATGCTGATGCAGATGCTTCTCGGCCAGGGGGCGTCCGGTATCGTTGGACCGAGTAAGAACGACGTGGACGAGGGTGCACCGGCCAGTCCATGGACGAATCTGTTGACCGTTGGTCTGCGAGTACTGAGCGCGATTCTCGGTGGTGCCCAGCAGCCCGTCGACGGTATCGACAAGGTTGACAATCAGAGCAGTCCAATGCAGGTAAGAAACAATTTTCTTAGCGTCGAAAAAAAATTTGTTTTTTTAAATGTGTCCCCTTCGTTCACATTCCCGGTAGAGAGCCCTGCGAATTAAAAATCTTTTCATTACTTTCTTCTCATTTAAAAATAATTTGTAAATTTGTATTGATTTTTTTTCTCCATTAAAATATCGTATTAAGGTACGGTTTTTGGTTCTTCGTCTGGTCGATTTTAATGACTTTTCCTCGTTGCGATATTCCGCGTGTATTATACAATTTGTTTTGCTCTTACGCTTGTTTCTGTCTTTTATTGTTCTTTTTTTATTGTACACGTAACTTTAGAAAATCAAAAGTAGTGCGTTACCCGACTGTTCACTTAGAGAAAACGCTTTCACACGAGCCCGCTTTTATACATGATTGTATATTGTGTGTGTATGCAGCTTGGCCAAAAAGTCATTGCGTTTTTTATTCGAATAAACGAATGTAGCACGTTGATGCATTAAAAACGCAGTTACTTTTTGGCCAACGCGATACATATCGTACGAATCGTGAAACCTGCGTTGTATCATAGCACCAGACACACTCGCAGGTTTCGAGTAGTTCCGGATCACGTACAGAGAGCCTTGTTATACATTTATTTATATACAAGTAAAAACTTTCCACAAAATCCTGTAACCATTTAGTTAATTAGGAAAAAAAAGTCAATTATCACTCCTCTCTCTCTCTCTCTCTCTCTCTCTCTCTCTCTCTCTTTCTCTCATGTTCGCCTGGCTGTTGTAATTTTTTTTCTCTCAACTACGTGCTCCAATTACTCCGCAAAATTTCGCCCTGCATAAAAACAGACGACTTTACCGTTCCTATAAATCGACGTTACGAACATTTAATTTAGCACGTATTTGAAGACTCGAACGACTCTCAATTTATATTTTTACGTACGAACGAACGACGCAACGTAAATTAATAAAATTCGAGGGATAACGATGATTTGACGGATTGGCCAAAAAGTAATTGCGTTTTAAACGCAATTACTTTTTGGCCGGGCTAATTACCCCATAATTATCCCTAGAATTTTATGAATTAATAGTCGAGACGAAACATGGCCTATTCCTCTGTAAATAATTGTCTCAATCACGGAATTAGAAAAGCAACACTTTGTGGTGTCGGTTGTTTAGGGCATATTGACCGCCGTGCTGGGCGCATTTCTAGGACAGGGCAGAGATCCCAGTCGGGTTGCTGAAATGGCTGGACAAGCTTCCCAGGTTAGTGTCATTGTCTTTCCAAGAAAAAAAAACAAACAATATCCTCGATCCTTCATCATCGCTTGGTTAATTATTTTTCTCTATTATTATTATTATTTTTCTTTAAATTGTACAAAAATTCAATCCCCGCCTTGACATTGCCAGTCTCGATCTCTCTCGTTAACGATTGTAATATACGCCGGGAGACTGACGATGATCATTCGATTATTTTATTTTCCCACGTAGTAGCGTATCTTGCTTATTCTTTCATGGCCGCGAATTGGTAATTTTTCATTAACAATTTTTAAAAAATAAAAAATTTTAAATCTTAACAAATACAAGAAAATTTGTATTTTATTTAAAATTTTGAATTTTATAAACTTTCGAACAGTTCATCAACATCGTAATGAATCTTCTGGAGGCTCTGAAAACCTCGTTCTCGCATCGTTCACTAACGGCTCGTTCGCTCGGAAGACGCGACACGATCGCTGAAGCGGCGGTAGCTTCGATCTCGATGCTCAAGGTACAATCGATTAATCGATTTTTATAAACGATAGTTTTAAAAAAATCTACTTAACGCCGATACAAAGTATTTAGAAAAAATATACGCGAAGAACAAAATAAATAAATTTTCATTTTAATAATCGCGTTACGTTAAAGGGTTACGTGCGATCGATGAAATCGTTCAGTAACTTTGGGAAAGCCGAGGAGGAGGGACAACGCGGCTGTGCCGAGCGCGCGCTTTGCGAGGCGAGTGCCGAATGCATAGCCGAGACTCAAGGAACTTCGTCGATCTTCTGTCAACTTGGATCGTGAGTATATTTTCTCATTTGTAAACGAACGATCGATTTGAAAATCGATAATATGAAAATATCGATAAATATCGAAAATATCGATAAATATCGATAAATATCGATATTTATCGAGGATATCGATAATATGAAAATATCGATAAATATCGAAGATATCGGTAAAAATCGATAGTATGAAAATATCGATAAAAATCAATCATATGAAAATATCGATACAAATCGAAAATATGAAAATATCGATAAAAATCCATATTTTCATATTATGAATTAATATCGATTTGCCACTGTTTAATATTAAACGATGATCGACTGTTGATAATCGTTAGTTATTCATTTTTAATAATTTGATCGATAGTATCGATTAATTGTCATTATCGTTTATTCGATTAATTTCCTAGGTACGCGACGAGCTTCGTTCTTCAAATGCAGAGCGGAGTTGGCTTCGAGGCTCTGTACGAGGCCGGAAGACGTGGACGCTCGGGCGAGGATTGCCGGACGCATTTTATGGACTGCAATGCCGTTTGAGAGATAAATGCACTTTTGACTCTTAGCGAAGAGTAACCCGTACGAAAGATGTGAAAATGTGATAAAAACAACAACAACAACAACAACAACAAAAACGATACAAAAAGTAACGAGAAAAGAAGAAAAACAAAATATTCCGATTATTCTTGGACGCTGTCGTCCCTTCGTGGACTACGACCGCGTCGAGAGATTGGATATAAAAAAAATGAAAAAAAAACAACGCTGCGAAGAATCGTCGAACGTAAACACTCGACGATCGACAACGAAAAAAATCCATACACTTCGCACTTTGTTTTTATTTTCGTACATTGGTCGAGACAATTTTTCGAACTAATTTCATCCGTATATAACCGGAAAACCAAAAGGCAGAAGAAACGAAAAACAACGTTAAACCTAGGGAAAACGGTGATTAAAGGAAAAAAAAACCTTCACGTAGGGCATAGACTGCCGACGGAGAATAAACTCGAAGCTTGGATAAACTTAAAGTGGCATTTGAGTTCAACTAGGCGTCGACGATGCCCCTGGCGCGTTATTTATTTTAATTATTTATTTCGTTAAAGAATGATACACGCTCGCGCGTCGAGAGGACGCTCGTTTACAATCGTCGCCCCATTGTTGAAGCGAATCTCGGTTTTCAACTTTATCCGGTAAAGCTTCACTTCGGTTTCTTTTCATACGAAAAAATATGTTCGTCAAATTCGAAACTCCCTCACGAGCGTTATTTATTCACGTTCTATTCATTAATATTTATAATCTTCTTAGCTAGCCTCTGATTAGGGATTATTTATTATTTTTTTGTATTTTTGTTTATTTTTTTTGCGAGGAGGACGACGAGCTTAGCTTGCTACGAAACGAAAAGAAAAGGGAAAATGAATGGATCGGTATAAAACGAAAAAATATGTTGGACCTGTGAAATTACGTTCGAGGTTTTCTATTCGCCGGATCGAGCACCTTGCAGCCTCGATAGTGCAGTTGCAAACCTAACGAAATTAATCATCGAGAATTATCGTCTCAGGATTTTGCGCATTACTTTTTTTTTTGTCATTTCCTTTTCATTCGAAATTCCATTATCTCCTCTGTATATATTTATATTTATCGATGATCAACGAGAATAAATAAAAACCGAACCGGAGGGCACCGATGTGTAAAAGTAACCGCTCGACAAAGTGTTAATCTTATACCGTAAATATTTGGCTATTAGTCGTATAAGTTTGTACGTAACATGTGAATCAGTACAATTTTATTTCACGAAGATTGAATAAAGGACTGATTATTAAAAGACGCCTATTAACGATTATTTTTTCAACGCGATAGAAAATTCATCGTGCCATGAGAGACGGAAGAAAAGTTTCAGAGCATCTCGAGACGCGCAAGGTCCTACGAGTTTTTTGACCCTGGGCTTTTTCTACCGTGTCAATCCTACGTCGAATCTTATTTTCACGTGTTCACCCGGCGAATCTTGAACGGAATTAAGACAGCGTAACTTCGAGGGTGCCGATTAGTGCGAACCAGACGAAATTCACGGCTTCCGAGTCGTCAACAAGCGTGAAAAAATTTCGTGCGTGACACACGCGGGATTTGTGACCGAGGACGACAATTACGAAACAGTCGACTCTCGAATCTCAACGAGACGAGACTTGTCGCGGTGTGGAGAGACGTTTAGAAAAAAATAAAATAGGAAAACAAAAATTGTGAAATCGCACTGTTTAATTTTTCGCAGCTGCCTGCAATTACGGTTATGAGCCGAGAGCAGCGAACGCGAGAGGTGTGTTATTAAAATTGTGAAAGATTCGACGAGGACTAACGACTCAGCTTTCCTAATTTTTAATCGTTTTATTAATGGAAGATACGACGGTAAAATTGACTAACGGGAATAATCGTTTTTTTCAAAGTTGAGGGTAGAGTGAGTGTGGAATAAAATGTTTAAATTAATTTACTCCGTATTTTTGAATCAATTGAGAAATCAATCGAATTTTTGTTTATTTTTTTTTAAACATAGTGCCGCCATTTTGTATCGTGACTCAATTTGGTTTACGTGGATCTTGGAGTCGAGCGTTGAAATATAAGGCGGCGAAAATTTATTAATAACGGTTTATTCGATTGACAGGCATTGTAGAAAAAAATAGACAGAATCAAATTCGATCGACTCACCTTGCATCGAATTTCGACTGACGACCGTCGCGCAATGACGTTCGGTTCTCTGATGAACTGGGGAAGTTTTAGCAAGCCACTGCCACCGCCATCGATCGAACGTTACCACAGTGGATCCAGTAGCCATTGGGACCACAAATCTCACGGTCACGGGTAATCAATCACTTTTATCGAATTTTATAAATTTGTGACGGAGACGTGAACATTCTTTTTTACTCGCAGAGGTTGGAAGAGTGGCGGTGGTGGCAAAGGCGGCGGAAATGGCGCTGCGCTCAGTGCACTTACTCTTCTCGCATTTCTGTTTCTCATGAACGTCATGCAGGTATGTTTTATTGTTTACTAAAAAAAAGCTGTCGTGTCGCATTTCACTCAAAGCACGAGGATATTTTTTTAGCAATCGATGCAAGATAATAATGCGACAATGGCCGCGACAGGAACAACAACACTTCTGCTGCGCGAAGGTCGGCAGGTTGTGTCGCTAAACGCAGGAGCTGAAACGAACAAGAAATCGATAGGAAATAATGATAAATTCGAGACGTCGGATGATGCGGAAAAGGGCGACACTTTTAGCCGATATCGCGACGATGGAGATTACGTATAATATCGATCACGTTCGATAGAACAAACTTTGATTTTCTAACGTATATATCCTTATAGTACGAACGCACGACCGGCACTTCGAGCACTATTATTGTTGACGCGCTGCCGCCATCTTGGATGACGCGAGAATCGACTGAATCGATATATATCGAATCGACGTCGACATCTGGTAATGGCCGTTCTGGACAATGCGAGAATCGATTGCGTCAATATATATCGAAGTCAGGGTGACATCTCGCGACCGTTTTTTTAAACGCCACGGGGTGTAATACGATCAAAATAATCGCAGCATGAAAACACATAAACATTTTATTACCTCGAACGCGCAATGTCGAGGTTCGACTGTCGTATCGCACACACGTTTCTATGTGTTTAATTTCTTTCAAATTTATCGGTATATCTGAAAATTTAATGTTTTCTGTTGTTCTTTCTTTTTGCATTCCTTTCGATAGTCTTATTTACATAACATTAGAAACATTCAAATATTCTTTATCGTAGTCTTACGCTTTAAATAATCATGAACGTGTATTGCTAAAGATATTTTTGCTTCGAGTTAATTCGCGAGAATCATTTTTGTTTTTTGTTTTTGGTACTCTTCCAGCAATCTTTGGAATTTCTCAGTACATTTTCCTACTGAGATAAAGGTCTCTTCGCCGCATGCAAATTTCGAACGGACAACGTGCTACAATCGAAAACGATAAAAACACATCATACAAATCTCCAAAATTATGTCTTTTTTTTTAAACGTCTCTCACGACCGATAATAAATAATATTCTCTCGTTTATGAAATGCAAAGGATACGTTGAACGATGAGTCATTGAAAAAAAGACGTATTTAATACAGATGAGAGCGAGTAAATGTAATTTCTCAAATTTTGGAGAAACGCATATATATATATAGTATGTATAAGGTAGATAACAACACGAGCCGTATATTCGTTGGCCCGGGATCTTATACTATATTATATAGTACATCTCGAAACCTTTCTTTCATTTGTCCTAGACACCAAAATTCTAAAATATAAATAATTAAAAAAAAATCAACTACCACGTGTTATTCATTCGTGTGTTCATACACGTCGTGGGACGTTTGGAAACGTGAGTAATCTTCTCGATCCACGTCTCTCAATACAATATACAATATATCGTCAGTTTACGCATGTAATCTCATATTTTCTGTCTGTTATTTAATATTAATAATTCTCTTGTTTTATTTCATCTTTCTTGGTACGAACAGACGAGGAACGAGTCGTCCACGCAACGACAGGTACGATTTTTAAGACGCGTTTTAATAATTGTTTATGTCGCGGATCGCTGTAAATACATACACACACTCGTAATTAGAACCGCGACGGGAAAGGGAGGGAGATGCGGACGTTTCGGGAACTAACATGTCGAGAACAAGATGGCGTTCGTCAAAACATCTGAGTGGTAACGGAGCTCCGACTCTTCGAGATTCTTTTGTTTTCGATCAATTCCAGTACGCACGTTTTTCTTTTTTACTCGGAACGTATTTTTTTACTCTCATTCATCGTTGTACCGGGTGAGTGCAGTTTGTGTGCAATATTTCGTTTAAAAAAATTTACTCGTATTTTCACTGTGTAAAATACAGAGGGAGGATCTTTGCGACAATTTGACTTAAGAAAAATTGTTGAAAAACGTAATACAAAAATTTAAGTCATAAAAAATCACCCGGTGCATCGATTTCCGAAGAGTCCTCAGCATTTTTTTCTATCGATGGTGTATTTCGTTTAAGATAATATATCAGCGATGTATATTATATATATATCTATCTATCATATAATCATTTTAATGAATTAGTCATTCGTTTGAACACAGTATAGTTTTCTTTTTCTCCTATCGCGTAGAAAATACGGTTGACATGAATCTTGTTCGTGGGTAAGAGTTAATTGGCTGGTGGACGAAGGTCGAGAGAGAGGGTGAAAAGGAATAAATCACGCGATTAGAAGAACGCTAAGACCTTTCTTGTTTAACCGTGCCCCATTGTTCAAGCCGAGAGTACGAAGCTCGGACGAACGGTTGGTGCGAGAGGACACTAAATGCGTTTACTTTTTTCATTTCTTGGTCTACATTCCACTACCACGCAATTGTTTCTTTACCGCGATTATAGTCTTATTTTGGAATTAGCGCAGCGAACCACACAAGTGCGCGAATTAAACAATCGATCTCCAATATATTTAATTGGGGATTCCGAATAACGTTCGGGATTCTCTACTTTGTCATCCGTCATTACGTGTCTCATGACCCCGCGAAACTGTCACTCGTGAAGCTCGTGCTAGTTTTGTTTACAGAATTGACGTATCTGCCCTCTTGCGGCGAAATTTCACACTAATTTGGTCTCGCAGCCCCGGAGCATCAACATCTTTTCCCTACTTTACCTACTTTGGTATTCACGCCCTCTTCGCTTCCCAACGCGAACTGCAGAACAAAGCATCGAACGCGCATGCACAATTAACATTATTAACAAGATATCAGGTGATTTATATACATATACATATATATAATTTACCACTTGATGAAATCTCGATTGTTTGATTATGAAGGTGAATTGATCCACGCGATTTTTTACACAGAAGAAACTACGGTATTTTGAACATTGGCTAAAGATGGGAAAGACTTTGACAAAAGAATGGTGCGTTGAAAATCGGAATGTCTTTTTTGTTGTTATAGCGCGATATTCGAAAAACTTCGTTAGTCATTAATTCATTCATTTTTCGACGATCAATCGCACGATATACAATCTGCCGACATGGTTTTTTTTAATGCAAATTTCTTTTCTTGCACGGAGTCACGTTGGCTCAGGAAGCATAAATCACGAAATAATCCAGAATCTTTACCAGAAAAACCGTAGACAAATTTCATGGTTCGATTGTTTTTCTCTCTTCCGTTTTTTGTTTTGTTTCGAAGATAAAAGAAAAACGAGAATAACACGATGGTAGGAAATTAATTTGAATGTACAAAACACATCGGGGCTGAGTAGACTTTAGTTTTGCCTCGTGTTACGGAGGTCAGTTCCATCTAGTTCCGACCTCTCTGACCTAATTAAGTCGTCAAAGTCTCTCGGTTGAAAAAGAAACTTTTTCTAACTATGGTACGTCGTGTACAGAAAGCGATCCATCGGGTTGGCCCATTCCAATCGTTCAAACACTCCGTCAGGGTTTCGTTCGCATACGTTATATAAAGCATATATATATATATATATATACTTTGTATAATTGTATAGAACAGGGTCAAACTCGTGACACGGAGGATGGACTCACGAGTTGTACGTATTATTTCGGTTTCGAGGTCGATCTGGGAAGCACACATAGCCGATCGCAAACTTTGATGGAATATTCGAGAGATACCAAACGAATTATTCACCCAAAGAATATCAGAGAAAACCTCTAACATCCAAAACCGCGACTCGTCGAATGGCGAACGCAGAGATCCATTTCGTTTCCCTCGTTACTTCCGAGTCGCGGTGTTACACGCTTCAACCACTTCAAAAAAGCAATTTACAATTTCTCCGTCGTAGAGCAACCAATTTCGATGAAATTTCGTTTACCAACGCAGAATCGTGGCATAAAATGGTTGACCTAAATTTCATCGCAACTGGTTGCCCCGTGCGCGAGAAATTATAATTTACTTTTTCACTTTTTTTTCTCCCCCTCAAATTACAACGGTAACACAGCGCCTCTAGCGACAACTTCGTGAACTAAGCAATGAAAATAAACTTTAAATATAATTTCCGTTCAAATAGTAATCATGCGTTCGCCATTTATGTCGCAGTGTCTTCATTCACGATGAATCTTCCCAAAGTAAAAGGACGATATCGAGTCAAAGACTTCGATCCCACTATACGTTTCCTGTAACCCTGTCCACCGTAATAATCATGTCGTTATTACGGTTGATGTCCATCCTCCGTTTCCTCCTGCGATATGATACTCGATCGGTTGGAGCCAACATCGAGATCCATAGCAAAAGGTTTCATGTGTCCCAACAAGCCCTGATTTCCATTCTCCTCGATGCTCAGACTGCAATCCAACGAGCTGTCACTGAAAGTACAGAAAGAGACTTCTACCAATCATCACGGTAAATCGATTCGCGTTGTGCACGCTCACATCGCACTCGTCGATCATTAAATCGTACCCCAATTAGTTTACCTGACGATGCTGGCCCGATCGCCCGTGCTAGCTGGCACTGTGCAATTCTCTCCGTTGCACGGTCGTTCGCCATTGCTACTGCAGGTCGAGGATGTCCTCGTCGTGGATGAAGCGGTCACGACAGTCGAGGCGCTCGTTCCTCCGACGTTACTCGTCGTTTCTCTCATCGACGATGGGACAGGATTTTTTCGCGACTCTTCGTGACACTCGCATCTGCATTCTTCCGGCTGTACGTAACTATAACCACCCTTAGATTCTTCCTCGGTTCGTGGTATCGTCTGAATCCGTTTAGGTGCCTTTCTACGCTCGGGAATCTCCTCGAAATTGATCCAGTTGGTCGGTCGTGGTGCTGGAGCGCGTGGCGGTAAAGGAGGCGGACTCGGCGATTTTCCAGGCACTCTACGACTTCCGTCCGGCACTACTCTACCTGCGAATTCTGTGAAAGTATTTGTCGCGTGTTTTCGCGGGCTTTTAAGCTTGAAACTATCCTCCCGGGGCAACGATATCTTCATACGATCCATGCGTTTCTCGTCTTGGGCCGTTTGCAGGACAAACTCGTCGAGAAGCGTTGGATTTATCGGTGTCGTCGATCTTGGCCTCTCGGTCGGTATCGTTCTTGACAAAAAAAGAAACAAAAATACATGGAAATGTTGGAAAAAAATAAAGTAAATAAATGGTAAATAATCGAACGATAATGATAAATGATTTACCTGACTTCTTGAAGACGCTGTTTTACCGGTAAAATCGGGACAGCGACGCTCTTCTCCATCGGTAGAGTCGTTGGCACGTAAGGAAGATCCTCCTCGAAGCTCTCTTCGTAACACAAACCTTTTCTCTCGTCCGGTAATTCCTCGGCGACTTTCTCAGCCTTGTTTCTAATAAAATCGATCTCCGAATCTCGCTCGGACTCGGAACTGTTGTGATCGAGGTCGGAAATGACGCTGGGCGTTTTAACGAGATTGCCATGAGGTGCTTTCATCAGAGTATTGTCATCGGGACGAGTTTCGACCCTGATTGGTTGAATCACAGGAGCAACCTCGATCGTCTCGCTCGTTCTTCGTGATTCGCGACTTCGTGATTCTCGCTCGGTCGTCCCGCTCCTCGATTCCCCGCTGCTCTCTTGCTGCGACTGTTTCGGAAGTTCTTTACTCTTTCGCTTTGGTTTTGCTATTGCTTCCGGTGATTTTTTACCGACAGAGTCTTTCGAGATGCTCGTAGAGAGTCTTGGTGTTTCGACGAATTTCTGAGAGTCGGAGGATCGCGAAGCTGTCGAAGTTTCGGCCAACATTGTAGTCTGAACGCTTATCTTGGAATCTCTCGACGAACTTTTCGTCATCTGCGAATCTTTCGAAAGACTCGGTCTTATTGGACTTTGTACGCTGTCGCGACTCGACGACCAAGTGTTCTCGATCTTTGCCTCGGTTCGTATCCTCGATATCGAGGCTTGATGCTCGATCGAGACTTCTGTGACGATACTTCCGCTTCTTGGCTCGTTGTCGTACTCGTCCAACAATTTCGTCGGTGTTTCCAAAGGTATCGAGACGCTCTCGGATGGCAGTGCTTCCTCGTAATTACGAGAATCGGCGTGAAGACTAATGAAGATCGAATCCTCGTTGTTGCGATTGGCGCGCTCGCTATCGAACGTAAATTCGACGTTTCCTATGCTCTCCAACGATGGATGATCACCAACGGGAATATCCGTTTCCGGTGTACTCGTTCCATCGTCGCTGCTCTTCTTTCTCTCACGTTTTTTGAACAAACTCAGGGTCGACGTGAACACGTTTTTATTCTTCGAATCCTTTTTCAACGTCGAGCCTTTGTCGATCGAGACGCGTTCGCGAGATTTTGATCTACTTCGTAAGCTCTCGGTCGTATCGCGGATCTTGGTCGTTAAACTTCGTCGTGGCTTTGAGCTCGGCGTCGGAGATTCCGGACTCATCATACTACCGTCCGTTCTTGCCTGAAATTTTTATACGATTTTTTGTCGTTTTTTTGCTTCGAAGGAAATAAAAAATTTGTACATTTTTGGGGAGTTTATGGTTTTACCTTGAACAACGACGCGAAACTGCTCTTTCGCGAGACCGAGGAAGGACTCGGTGTTCTAGAACCCTCGAGATCCCGGATTTTCTGATGCCTCGGCAACTTTGGACTCCCACCAAGACTCGAAATCGTCGGTGTCGTTTGCACGATTTCCTTAAAGTTCTGAGCCTTTTTTCTCTTGTCGGTGAGATCGAGGGTCGCCGGTTTTTGTACTTCGAGAATCGCCGCCTTGTCCGCTCCGTCCGTGTCCGCGTGATGAGTCGCATGTTTCTTTATCACTATAGGAACCTGCGAAAAACGAGAGAGATGTGCAAAAAAGATCTGGACGACACGAATCGAGATTTGTCAACGTGGGTGAACAATTTTTTCGGATGATTCACAGAGAGGGAAGTTTGTTTTACGAACTAGAGGATTTACGAACACAGAGCGTCAATTTTTCACGTTCGAAAGGTGTAAACGATAACGATCGATGAAGTTGCTGGATTGTGCGATTCGAAGGACTTATCGCCACGCAACAAACTTTATAGGAACAAGACACACACAACACTTGCTTGATTTCCAAAAAACACAGAAAATTGGCAACGGACATATTTTTGTTTATTTATTGTTTGTTCTGTTTTTTTAAATATCGACGAGAGGAATTGAATGAGACACGAGATGTTCGACTTTGTGTGTTCTACGAACCTCGAATTTTAACGAAGACGGAAGAATACTCCCTCACATCTACAAATACAAAGGACTCGTGTGATTTCATCGATCGGTTAAAAACAACAAATTTTCTTTCATTATAATTGTCAATTCTCAAATCGTGTTGAATCGTGCCATTTTTTGGCTGAGCTTTCAATAAAAATCCTTGGTGATTTTACGACACGTATAAAACGTCTCGAGATTTCTTATCTCATCGAATATTTTCCAATTATTAAACTTTCAGCTTCTAAGATGGGATTCGTGAATTTTCTTTTTCCGCTTTTGGAAAATTTACCTCTATGTTGACTCTCTCGAGGACTTTCTTCGTTATCTCGACCTCGCGCTTGAATATTTCTTTTCTCTCCTCGCGACCCCGTCTTCGTGGTTTGTCGAGGGGGTCGGGTTTCAGATTTCCACCGACTATCGGTACTTTTATACTTTCCGGTATGAGAGCTTTGGTCGTGTCGGCCTCACGTTTTAACAGAATTTTCTCCAAATCGTCGGTCTCGGGTTTCGACGGTTCGATGAGATTGTCGGCGAGGGTTGGCTTGCTGCCGCAGAACGAAGTCTCGAGCAGACATTTGTGGGGACTCGGTGACCTTTGAGGAAGAAAAAGAAATATCGTTGAATTTTTATAATTAACGAATCGATTAATTCTTTGATTTTTCGTTGTTGTTTTTTACCTGGAAGACGTGGCGGAAACGACCGATAATTTGCCGGATACACCGGAGCCTTGACTTCCCACGGAAGACAATCTCGACGTTCTACCGCTGATATTGAGAAGAATGATTTCTGAACAATTGCTGTCTTTGCGCTCGCGTTCTTGAAGTCTCGAACTCGTACCACCGCACTCGGACTGCGTTCCACCCTCTTTTCTCCTTCGAGCTCTCTTCGCATCTCGCTTGAGATCTTGCTCGTGTATTGGATCGTGAAGATCCAGCTCTTCCGTCGACGAACGCAGATCTTGAACATCTTCCTTGTAACCCAGGGATAATTTACAACCGACCGGTGGTTCGCCTCCTGAAAAAGAAAATATGTTTTAAACATTTGTCGACATAAATTGACTTTGATTAGAGATAAATAAATACTAATATAAAAAAATAATAAAAATTTTCAAACATGACGGAAATATGCAAATGCATCGATAAATTAAACAATTTTATCAGATTTAGATTTTTATCCCTGGCGTAAAAATATTACAAATGAATAAAATATGAATAAATATTTACCTAAAATAATCGTCATTTTTTCAACTTTTATAACATCAGTAAAATATGCAAATAAAATTGGAGAAAAAATTGAAACTAGTGAGCAATTTATTGAAAAAAAAAATAGGTAATCGAAGCGAGACAAAAAATGATACGTGCGAGAAGATTAAAAAATCTAGCAAGATTTACATTGTCATCCCTTGAGTAAAAATATATGAAAGTAAATAAAATAAGAATAAATATTGACCCAAAAAAAAAGACAATTTGCCCAAATTTCATAAAATCGATAAAATATGCAAATAAAATTATAACAAATTTAAACTAATGAGTAATTTATATAAAAAAAAAAAAAAAAAAAAAAAAAATAGGAAATCGCCTCGAACCGATATAAAAAAAATATACTTGTGAGAAAATTAACAAATCCTAACCACATTTAGATTTTCATCCCTAGAGTAAAAATATATAAAAATATGAATAAATATTGACCCAAAAAAAAACAAATTTACCCAAATTTCATAAAATCAATAAAATATGCAAATAAAATGATAAAAAATTGAAACTAACGATCAATTTATTAACAAAAAATAAAATAAAAAATCAACTCGAACCGATATAAAAAAAAATATATATATATACCTGCGAGAAGTTCTCGCTCCGGCGACGATTCTCTCGAATTGTTGCTGTCCTCGTGATGCGACGAGCTGCTCGCCCGGCTGATGTCGATTCTCGGTGTGCTCGGTGTCTTTAACGAGCTACCCGGTGTAACGGGTGTCGTTACCTCCACGATACCCGGCATTCGTGCCGTCGTTTCTCCCTGCATTACAATTTACAAATGATCATTCCTCGTTTTTCCAGTTGGCCGAATTTGTTTTTGTTAGGACGAGGGGGCCTCGGACGGGCCACACGGATGGTGGTGATGGTTGGTGATGGTATATAGGTGATGGAGTAATTGGGTGGTGGTGGTGGTGGTGGTGGTTGAGGCAGACAGGCAGCTACAACAATCCACTTCCTGGCACTCTCTCTCTCTCCCTCTTATTATTATTTTTCAAATTTTGTTTCAAAATTCTCACGAGTTTGTTTTTGTTCTCTTTTTCTCTCTTTCTCTTTTTCTCTCACCCCCTGTAACATGCTCTCCCCATTTTTTCTTATATCTCGACCTTTCTCCCAATCTTCCGTCTATCGCATTTTTTGTTTGTTTGTTATTCTCGAATATTTGTCTCGTTAGCTTTTTGTTTTCTTACTCTCTATCGTTATGGTTTTTTTTTATCCGAAGACTCGGTAGAACGAAGAAGAGGTAGAAGAGATTTTTCTTTATTTATTTTATTTTTGCTGTTGCTCGTCGTGACACACACAGAGAGAGAGGATTCGTTTTTTTTTAGTTATATAGATTGTGACGATAGCAGAGTGGTTGGTAGTTATCGATAGTAGAATTGTTTTTTTTTGTTTTTTTTTTGGTTTAGTTTGTTTGTTTCCCACCAGGGGGTAGTAGAGGGATCGCTCTTCTCAACTCACGTTTTCCACCTCGTCCGAGAGATCCTCGAACGACGCTATTGGTGCTGGTCCGAGCTTCCTCTGATGACCGCTAGGCAATCCGGAAGCCATTTCTTCCACCCCCCCCCCCCAACCGTCGCGCCTCTTCTCTCTTTATCGTCAACTTTTCTTCCTTCGGGTTTACCCTCTTGCTTCCTCTCTTCCACTTCGTTTCCTTCTTTCTTTCTTCCTAATATATTTTTTTAATTATTCACACGCACACGCACACACACGCACGCCTTCTATCTTCCGTCTCTCTTGTCCAATCTGTGGATGAGCGAATCGTTTCCACCGTTGGGTTTCTTCCGTCTGGAAGAAAAAAGAGCAAGGAGGCAAAAATCGTTAGTTTTTTATAGTTTTTTTTTTTTTTTTTTAGGAATTAATGGTAAACACCGTGCACTAATTAATTTCTTATGATAACACATTATTCAATCTCTAAATTAAACGATAATCGCAAATTTTAAGATATATTTTTTTAAATCTACTTTGAGTTTGAGGCTTATTTTTAAGTTTGACGTCTACTGCAAGTCTAGTTTTAAGTTTTAAGGACTATTCTCACTATTTTAACTACGAGCCTAGTTATAAATTGTATTTTTTGTTTTTGCTTAATTTATTATTTTGGTTTATCGTTTGGGGGAAGAAACGTTTCGAAAGAAATATTCGTTAATAACGATGAAGGAATCTTTTCTTTTTAAAATTTTTAACCAATCTTTAAAAATAACAATTGTAAAACTATTAACTTTTAGAACTTGAAAAAAATTAAATTAAAATTTTTGTCGTAAAGCTTAAAGCTTTAAAAATATTGTTATTGAACAAATAATTTTGTTTATCCTACTTAAACTTTTAAAACTTTAGAAATAAAATTTAAAAACTTGTTACTTTTAAATCATTCAAAATACATTTTTTTTAAACGTTTGAAACTTTTAAAATAATCGTGTTTATGAAAAAGGAACTAATTCGAGAGCACAAAAGGGTCTCTTGTTTTTGTTCTCGCTCTCTCTCGCTCTCCCTCTTTGCTAATCAACGGCCGGAATTAGTATGCTTTGTCACGAAGGACGGATTGATTAGAGCGATTCGTGTAGTGGACCATGGTGAAACGCGCTCGTTTATACGAAGAGGTAACCCTCGACGAGACTCCGGCGACAGCCTCGATGACCGAGGGACAAGCGTCACTCTCGATATGCGAATTGCAATTGAAAAAAAAAAAAAAAAAAATCACCGACGTTTAAAAAATTATTTTTTTAATATCTTGTGATTAAATTATTTCCGTTGCGTTATTTAATTGCGTTAATTAATGCGATCGATAATTAATCTTTAATTAACAATTAAATAAATAATTATCATTTACATTTTTTCGAATAATAAAATCATTCAAATCGAGGTAAATAATTTCATCTCCCAACTGACTAATTCAAATCCCAGAAAATCTTTTTTCCAACATTAAATATTTTTCTTGCAGTAAAAAAATCTTTTTTCACAAATTAAATTTTGTTCACGATTGATAAAATTATTTCATTCGATTAAATAATTTTATCCTCTAATTAAGTAATTTAATGTCCATCCAAATGTATAAACGTCCCACTAGTTTCAACGACAAAAAAAATTGCTAAACTGTACGAAAACGTAGCCGAACTCTCTCGTGCCTCAACGCCCTTAAAACTTCCCCCAATTACCCCAAACTCTGTACGTTTTTCGTACAAACCATAAACGAGGGAAAAAAAGAATGAAAAAAAAACAAAGATTTTTTTTCCAGTCCATGCATTTCGCACATCGGCCAAACGCGTGAAAAAAAAAATACAAGTCCTCGAAGTGTTTTCGCGCACACGTACCGGCGTACGCGTCGGTCGATCGGACGTGCATTGTGTCGCCGGAGGGGAACGCGTGTTCCGTCGGCTCGCAGCTGTCGGAATTAGTATTCTAAAAATGGGACTTTCTGGACAAAAGGGAGCTTCGTTCGTTTTATTTTTTTTGTTTTGCTATTTTTTGTTTCCTCGCATTTTTTTTCGTCTCGCATTGTGACGAGTTCATAAACGAGGCGTCGGAGGTGGGGCAAAGGGTCCGTGTAAGAAGCTGCGAGCGTATACAATGGTTTAGCAAAACGTGCGCAATTTTTTCCGTTTTTTTTTATCTTCTTGTTTTGTTTACTTTTTTCTTGCGCGTTTCCTCTTCACCCATCCGTTCGTATTGGACGTGTATAACTAAGAAGGTCTTGGCTTCGTCCCGGCTCTTTCAGCGTTAACGTCTTTACTGGCCGGCTCGACGGGGCCCTCTTGTGCTCGCCGCGAAAAGCGGTAATAAAATGAGAGAGAGAGAGAAAGCTTCTCGGTATTTTTGCCATTTAACAGAAGCCACGCAGCGAGTGGAACGAGGCGCGCGTGTGTGTGTGTGTGTGTGTGTGTGTGTGTGTGTGTGTGTGTGTGTGTGTGTGTGTGTGTGTGTGTGTGTGTGTGTGCGCGCGCGTGAGAGAGAGAGAGAGAGAGAGAGACGATACTTAAACTCGACGCTCTTTCCGTTCAACCGGCCACCCCTAAAACCTTCAAGCAGACTCGGTGGCGGAGGGGAGGAGAGAGAGGACTTTGCAGTCTTTGTCGAGTGTAAAATAGAATTACGAACCTTTTTCCACCGTCTCGCTTGCTCTGTCTCTCTCTCTCTCTCTTGTTCGCTTCTTACAAACGTATATGCGCCTACGGACAGAGAAATCTCACTCATTTTTTACAACCCTCTGGTAAACTATCCTTTTTTTCATCCCTTCGAGCTCGCCTTTTGACCCAACCCCTTTCATTAAGGAAACTCGCAGCGTTTAAATAATCGATTTAGAAAACGTTTCATATTTTTTTATTTACGAGCGAACGAATAATTAAAATATTATTATTATTATTATTATTATTATAGAATAAAAATAACGAAAACTGTTTTATAAAAAAATTAACTTTTCTGATAAATACTTTTTGTTTCTCATAAAATATTATTATTATTACTAATAATGCGATAATAAAAATTACAAATATTAAACTTTATGACATTTAAATTAAAATGATTATTTTTTTAAATTATATTTCTTCATTATTTCGTTGCGATATTTACGTATTTTCAATGTAGGACACGATTTTTGTTATGTGGCATTTAATTTTACGTCTCGATTTATTTCCTCTTCCGGGGTGGTCTTCTCGGTCGCTCGATTCCGCCAGAGTCGTGAAAAGCCACCGAGAGAGAGAGAGAGAGAGAGAGAGAGAGAGAGAGAGAGAGAGAGAGAGAGAGAGAGAGATTGAGAAATTCTGCCAACATCGGACCAAACAGCTCGGATTTCCGTTCATGCGTGGGACTACCCTCTCTTACGAATATATACGTAGGTATGGACTTGTGCCAATATCTGGATAATGTCTATTCCCGTCGAGAAATCGAAGCTATCCAGCTTCTCTCTCTCTCTCTCTTTCTATCTCTCTTTTTCTGTCTATCCCCCTTCCATCGTGCTATATACGAAGGAAGGTCTGCATTCACCTTCAATTCGGACCGAGTAAATATTTGAATGAAGAAAAAAAAATAACTCGAGGAAGAAAAAATCTCTATGGTCTCAAGATCGAATTTAAAAAAATTCTATCCGATTTATCAATATTTAATCACAAAATCAAGCCACTCGGATCGAAATATTATTTTAAAAAAATCAAAATAAAAACAAACTTTGCACAAAAATAGATAAAAACGTTTTTCATTTTGTTTTTCACCGATTATTAAAATCGAGACGATCTTTCTCCCCGAATATCTTTCAAAAATCAACGGTTTTAACAAAAATATCCAAAAATTTACACCCCAAAATAAAATAATTTTTTTCATTAAAATTACAAGAAATTAAATAATCGATACGATAATTACGTTATTAATACGTGAAACTTCCTAACGTCGTATAAACGAAAAACAAAAATAATAATATAATTCAGTTATATAGAATTATCGACGTCGTCTAATCTCGAGCGTGTCGAAGGGGGGGTTGAAATTCGAAACGGTAAATCTTTGGGGGCTACTTTGCTCGTTAGACGCTCCTACGTTACATGGTAAATGCATATAGAGTTTGTAAAACGTCTGTGTATATATATATATGTATAAAAGGTGTGACGAGTAGAAAACGCGAAGGGTTGACCTTTGGGGTCGTTCCGTGTTAAAAAGCAGGTGGAGAGTTTCGCAGGTGCAGCGCCTGATACGAATGTGAATTACGATGTGTATACATATATATACGTATATAGTCGAGAATGCGTCAAGAGCACGTAACGCTCGAAGTTCTTTGATGCATGCTTAACGACACGCTACTTCCTATTTATATATATATATATATGTAAAGTAGCGTGTCGTATATATATATATGTATATATATATATAACTATATAACTATAGGTAACGAGCTTTTGGCTTTTGTTTCATATAGTTCTATCGCATGCCGGAAGCTTCGTTAACTATTTCCCCCACTCCTCTCTCTCTCTCTCTGTCGTGTCTATCGTACACGAGTAGTCACCATCCCTCGTATTGGCTCGCACAGCGATTGTCATCGAGGTTCGATGCACTTCCGTCGCATACCCCGAAACACATTTCGCAATTGCAGGGACGAATATTAAAAATTAATATAAAAGAATATATATCTACACGCGTAGAGAAAAATGAAAATTAATTGGAAAACTTGTTTTTAATTAACTCTGTCACGATTGCACGTCGCTTTTGTTTTATCATTCGAAGGATTTTATTTCGTAAATGCGAAGATGTGGGGAGGAAAGAATGAAAATGAATGTGGAAAAATTGTAATTAATTTTTTTCGTCGGGAATTCGTTTCGTTCCGGATTTTATTTAAAAAATGAAACTATATTTAGAAATAAATACATATTTATTGGACGAATTGTAATTCAATTTTTCGTTTTAATTTTAATTTTTATGTTTGGGAATTATTATTGAAAGAAAAAGAATTATTTGATAAAGATTGAATAAAAAAAAATTATTTTTGTTATATCGATGTTACGATTATTGTATAATATGCAGTTCTCATAATACGCTCAATGTCTACAGAGTACACTATACTCAGCAAATACTATAATCGTGTACTATACGTAGATATTATATAGCTCGGGGTTCGTCGACTCGTGACACCGCCAGTTCGATCGTTTTTACCAATCGATCATCCGCAATCCCGTATCGTAGCAAAATTCAACCTGTATCACTTGGAACAATTCGAAAATATTCTTAAAAACTACTCGTTGTTAATTAATATCGATATAAAAAAATTCAATAATTTATGTAAAATCGATAAGCGAGAATTATCTAAGTTTTCCTATTTCGATAATTTTTCTGAGATCATAATTTTCCATCTCTCTCGTCCATCTCGAGAAAAACCGGAGGACTCGAGAGTCCTTGAGAAAGAAAAAACCGAATTATCGGGTCGAAGTCGCGACCTCAATTAAAAACCTTTCCTGGCGCACACGTCGATCGTCGTGACCTGACCGCGAGAGGTTGCAAACGAGGTCAGTCACCATGACGTCGATCCTTCATGCACGCATGACATATTACAATTGATCCTTGAAAATTACCCTTCGCTCTCACGCCGAAGCTCCGTCTCACCGAATTCGATCGCGAAACGACGAAAGAAATTCGTTTAAAAACGAATCTGCACATTTCTTTACCCACGAAAATACAACAAAAAGAACATCGATTATCCATATACACATATATATATATATATATAGATATATTGTATAAAAAACCTTCCTAACGCCTTTCATAAATCCTGAAATTTGTGAAATTATCAAAAAATTATTATGTAAATAATTATAAGAATTTTTGTCGTATTTATTCGTACGAAAAATTGTTAAACGCCTATCGACATTTATATCTCGCTGTAGATATCGTGTAAGATAATATTAGATTAAAAAAGAAAAAAAATGCGTGCAAGAGACTCACCCCCCTGACAAACCCGCGAGCAGGGCTGCGTTGACTCGACGAGTGTATCGATGATGGTACACAAACACACACACATACACGCACGCGTCTCGGCTCGTTTAGCACCAGCAGCATATATAAACCGGCCGTACAGGCGGTGAAGCGCCGCTAGGCAGTACAAAAATTTGTCCTCGTACCTACAACGCGCGCTATATAGCGATCGATCTTTCGCTCATGCTCGTTCCATGCCTGGCCACACTACGTGTGTGTGCCGACCGAAAGTTTCCGAGCTCCGCGATGTCCACGAGACGGGAGAGCTTTTTCGATCTTTCCTGCTTTTTATTTGCCGTTATTATTCACTCAACTCGCTGCTCCTCGTTTTCGTCGGATCGATGAATTCCTATTCTTCTTTCATCATCCTCTTTCTCCTCTCTCGTCACTTCCATAGCGCACTTTACGATTATTTTGATTCATCCGACCATCGCCCGTTACTTAATTCCACGTATCACGACATTAACAACGATTTTTAATCACACGCGCAGCTCGACGCCCGCGAACACTCGTAAAACACTTACATCTTGCCGATTTCCGGGATTACGACGTCGTACGGGATCCGCACTTCCCTCGTTTCTACTTCGACAGAGACACAGACACACGGACGAACGTACACAACCTCAAATACGTACGCACGCTCCTTACTTCATCGACGGATATAAGAATACACCGCGAAGCACGCACGGGGAGCGTCCACCCTCGCGCTTCTCTTTAAAGAGACAACCCAATTCCCCACTCCTCCCTCGACGTAGATTAATAACCCCAATTTATCTTTTTTTTTCTACGACACACCGGCTCGAACGACACGACGACGAACAACGACGTGAACGTCGTTGTTGCTGTACGCTTCACGTCCTCTTCATACTATCGTGCACGCTCGTTTGTGCGAGAATAATCTCGCGGAGCTCTCCTCTCCGTACGAGCTTCTCATGCTATTCTGCTTCTGTTGCCCGTGCCGCTATACTGGTACATATACGTTTTCGGCTTCGGTCATGCGCGTGCCCGTACGTCATCGGCGACAAGGAAGGGGGGGGGGGGGGAGCCATGGGGGAGAAATAGAAATGGCGCGCGACGGCGATAAAGCGCAGTCGCTGTTCCGTAGGGACGAATTGCGTTACGAGAATATACGATGCCTGCTGTAATGTACTCACCTCTATCTCCCCCGTTGATGCTAATGTAACACTGTGGCCCTGCTGAAATGTATGAGAATCGCCACGTCGGCGCAGAAGCCGAGTTTTATCGTACGATTCTTATCCATCGCGATCATAACCGTGATAAGCACACTTGTCAATTTATATTCTGCAGGAAATATAATTGTATACATGCGTATACACACACACACACGACACATGGGGTGCACCTCCCGTGTGTGTGTGTGTATGTGAGTGCAGCGCGAACGCCCGATCGATCGGCCGACCGGTCGCTTGCATGCCTAGCTCTAGTTACTTTTCTCGCCGTTAGATGGCATTGCCGCGCCATCCACCCCTTGCAGATCTGCCAATTGTCCCTAGGGATTCGATTTTTTGTATGCAAAACTTTTGCATTGGCGTTTCTTGTGAACGCGCCCATGTTTGAACGCTATTTATATTTTTCATCTTATTACGAATAAATTATAATTCGAAATCAACGTTGGTCGATAAATAAGCCAATCAACGAAAATCGTTTATATAAATGATTTATTATTCGTTAGTACGTACATTTGCGCCAGCACAAAAAAAAAGATCGAAGGATGGCAGCGTCGTGTATTTATTATATATACATCGATATACATATATATCATAAATAAATATATATATATCGTATATAATGAAAGTAGACGAGCAATTTTCTTTTCGTTTCAATAAGTTTTGTAATTTTCTCATCACTCGTTACAGGTATATTAAATCCGAGACTAGACGTTCGCGAGTATCGACGAGCTTTCTAAAATTTCAGGGTTCTCTCGATCACGTCCTACCCTCGCTCGATCGTTCTATCGCCTTCGAGTAACATTTTTTTTCGTTTTTTAAATGATCAAAATTGCACTAGAGCATCCTGATAGAAGAGGGATGTATGTTTTTACGAGTTTCTTCAACAATATTATTTCAGTGCACTCTGGGCGTTCGAGTTTCCTCGCGTTAGTCAAGACTACCTATTACCGATTATTATCAATAATACAATAACGAGATACACAACTCTTAACGTGGCAAATTTGTCTACTTCAGACTTCGTCGGTGTCTCGTTCTCGAGTTTTTTTTTAATCTCTTTATTTACACGTTGGATTGAAAATAAAGGCGTAACGGCGTTCGGGGAGCTGATTCGGTTTGAATATTTACAAAGGGCAGTGTTAGACGCGTCCGAGTTATGCTCACAGGCAGGCACTAAAAGTTCTTTCAACGCTTTTTCGTTTTTTCTTCTATTTTTTTTTTTTTATCTCCGCAACACAATCTTCGTTTTTCGCGATAAACTTTCACAAAACGCCGGTATATTTTCTCTCATTTGTTTTCACAAATAAGTCGGTGCGCGTGGTTTTCCTTTTTGTTATTGTTGTAAGTTTTTAAAATCACAATTTCATTTTTATTGAGAATCCGAAGTTCGTTATTTTCTTCTTTTTTTGGTAGATTCTGTCCCGTTGATTCGTAATCACAATTATTTTGTTTTTATATTTCGTTAATTCGGAGTGCGAACACGTTTTTGCACAGACAAAAATATCCATCTTTCATTATAAAACAGAAAAATTTCTCGAGATAACGAAAATAAACGTTTTCTGTTTTTCAACATGAAGAATTTCTCACATTACGTCGAGAAAAAAAAACTCGATCGGGAGAAAACTAAAGCTTGTCAACGTTGAAATATTTGCTGTTTTTTTTAAATCTTCTTTCATGCAATCGTTAAAATTTAAATCATTCGCGCGGAACTCGTTGAAATTGCGGTTTGAAAATGTAATTGTACGGCTCTCGTGGCCGACGAGAACAGTCGCGGGCAATCTTCACTGAATGCCGCTTTCCCCGTTCGAGAGAAGTGACAAAACAAAAAATCTGAACGTTCCGCGCCAACCGCAGCGACTTTAAACTCTGAATATCCAACTGGAACGAATTTCGAACGTAGAATACAACGAGAAAGAAGCGATTTCATAATTGCAAATTTCAAATTGCCATTTTTCGCTAAATATCGATGTGAACAATCGTTTCATGGGAGAAAAGAGGTGATTTTTTCTCAAATAACTTCTCTCGTTCGTTCCCTCGTCCATTTGTTCTCTCATTCATTCAAACTCAATCTCTCCCTTTCTCTCTCTCTCTCTCACGTAGTTTAATTTTCGAATTACATTCATCGAAAAAGAAAAACGAAAAAAAAAAGAAAACAGCGAACTGGGACTTCTTTTATACGATGGTCCCGTGTTAAATTCTCGAAAGAAAAAAGTAAACGCCACGAAGAGAGCCGCCTAAGTTAATACTTATGATGTAGATAAATATAAAAAGCCCTCGTCGCGAAAGATTCGTTTGCAATCTCGATCGCGGTGACGAGTGCAAGAGCGGCGTTTTCGTGGAAAACTGGCCTACGGTGAATCACGAGGTCGATCAAAAAAAAGCGCTTTTTGATCCGTTGACTATCGTCGACTCGATGAAATTTCGTTATTAAATCTCTCGATCTTCGTAGACCGTTCAGGATCGAATCGACGATGTGCTCGACGACGACGACACGGCACGATTCAACTTGCTGTCTATTATAATCTCGTCCCCGTTTCTTATGTTGTATCGGTAGAGCTGCTTGTTCGGATAAAGCATCTCCTCGGGACCGTACTGGGCTTTCATTACCTGAAATGAAAAATTAATTTACCGTCAGAATAAAAAAATATATTGCAGGGACGTTTAAGAATTTTTAAAAAATTTAAATTTCAAACGAGTGACGAGATTTTGATACGTCCATTATTTATTAAACTTGAGGTTGCTGCAATTTTGGTCGATTATAGAAATAATTGATTTTTATTTTACGGTAATTAAGCTTAGAATAAAACGATCTTACTCGAAGGTTTTTACCTTCGATTATTCGAGTGGCTTGAACTTTTTCGTTTAAGGAATTTCGGAAATCAACAACAGGGAGAAGGAGGAAGGCATGACACTGGGAGTAATGCAATTTTGTTTCTTTAAAGAACGATCTCACGCTTCGCGGACCATCGTCTCGTGAAAACGAAAGTTCTGAAAGTGTAAATGAGAAAAAAACGACCCTTAGGCTTTATCGACTATGAAAAATAATACCTGATCTACGTAGAAGAGTCGCATTCTGTTGGCTGGAATCTTAACCATAGATTCCAATTTAGTTTTCAATTCGAAAACCGTTCTGTAAACGTCCACCGAACGTACCTGAAATTTCGAAATGTTACAATCATCGTCTCCTTTTTCTTTCTCGCACTGGATCGAATTCATTTTCATCGACAATTTTCATTCTGTGGAAGTTAATCGCTTTAGTTTGAATTCTATAACGAGACTATAATATCCATATAAATTTTATTCTGTGGTCGAGAATCGTGCTCGATGGTAATTTGAAACTGGATAAAAAGGCATTAGCGTTGATCGATTATGCGGAGGAAAACTCACCTCGACGAGATCACCGTACGTAAACGTCACCTTGACTCTTTTCTCTGGTGTCAGGTCCACGTGAACGAGAGGATCCAATTTTCCATGAATACCCACGAGCTCGGAGTACCTAGTGGGCGAAAATACGAATTGCATGGAATAATTTATCGTCGAATCGTTTAAATTTTCAAAAGAGCTTCGCATCGATCGTGTCTACGTTTATTCTTAGAATCGACATCTTCGAGTCGTCTCGAGATAAAATTCTCAGCATATTGCCAATAAAAAAGTTCGATAAAAATTCGTTCTTTTATTGAATTGAAAATAATGAACGAAAAATGAGAAATATATCGATTCGAGGAACGAACCTCTCGGGTCTATCGGCTTCTGGTTTGTCCATGTAATAACGAATGAAGGCTCTTTCGGCATCTTCGCGTTCCTGGGAAGAAATGACTCCTCCACCATTGAGAGTTTCGACATTCGGTAGTCTTGCTATCAGCAATTGTCGTCTCTCGTGCTCGGTGTATTCTCTCGGACTCTGAAAAATATTTGACAAATATTTAGTATAAAAAAAAATGTCTGACCAAATTTACAATTATTCAAAAAAATTTTTAACTTTGCTTATTATAAAATTTAACCAAACTCGCGGAAATCTCTCCATTTAAGGGTTGCAGTGTACAATTTTTTGAAAATCTTTTATTTTTTTTATCTAAAAATATGGACTTTCAGGAACATGCTGTTAAATTTTGGTCGCGAAAGTATTCCGGTCACTAAAGGCTTTATTAGAAAAAGGAATTTGACCAGTTGCGTGTGAAAATTTTGTACTCGACATTTTAAACCCATTTTTCTCGAAATTTCGTGTTCTGAAACGGTGGAAAATGTTAAACGAAGAGTTTTCGAACTATTCGTTTCAAATTTTGCCACATCATTCTTCACGCTGTTCGTTAATGTCGTACATAAGCGTTTTTTTTTATTTGATAATTTCACATTTTATGTGAACGAAAACAACTTAAAAAAAATGACCCGATTTCACTAAATTCTTAAATGGCCACCGCTTTGTTAATTTCCATCGAAAAAATAATCCGTACGCCTGTACACTTCTTCATACTGGTTTATAATCTTTTTGTTTTTTTTTTCTTTCAGACAAAATTTTGAACAGTAGGACTTTCTACCATCAGCCGCTAATTCTTGTCGGCCTCATTTTGCAATGGCCAAAAAAAATATATAAAAAAAAAACTAAAATATTAAAAAATATTTTTATCTACAACATAAATCATTGGATTAAATGAAAAAAAAATTGGACTAATTATCGAAAATAATTTTTTTTAAATCATGAACATCAGCAAATTTCAAGTTACCATCAGCCGCTAATTTTTTCGGCCTTATTTTGCAATGGCCAACAAAAGAATATTTAAAAAAACTAAAACATTAAAAAATATGTTTATCTACAATATAAGTCATTGGAATAAACGAAAAAAAAATTTGACTAATTATCAAAATTCATTTTGTTTTACATCATGAAACTCAGCAACTTTCAAGTTACCATCAGCCGCTAATTTTGTTCGGCCGCATTTTGCAATGGCCAACAAAATATATTTAGAAATAACTAAAACATTAAAAGCTTGTAAAAACCCTTGTTACAAGATTGGGCAAGGAAAACTACCAAATAAATAAATAAAAATAACTAAAACATTAAAAAATATTTTCATCTACAACATGTCATTGGAATAAAAGAAAAAAAAAAAAATTGATTCAATAATTATCGAAATTAATTTTTTTTAAATCCTGAAAATCATCAATTTTAAAGTCAATCACTCTGAAACCATTAAAAGAAAAAGAGTAATGGAACATCGGTAATGACAAAAATAAAACTGAACCTCGAAGAGAGGACAGCCCTGCATCCTGAGTGACTTGAGTGCAGGAAATCTGGCGAGTCTCTCGACGTCATCCCACGTAGAGAGTAAAGTCCCATTAACGTTCAAAAATCTGAGCATCCTGAAAGGATCGTGGGACGTGCCTTCTTTGTTCCCACTGCTTTCGCACTCGCTCTCGGTCCTGTTGTACATTTGCTCGTCCTCGAATATTCTCACCGTTTCTAGACCATTTTTCAAGTTACTCTCATCACTCTTGTTACCACCGCTCGGTCTCTCGACATTCTCGTTCTCGTCCTCGTTGCCGATTTTGTCACTACCATTAGCAATCGTTGTCTGCTTCGTCTGAGATTTTCTCTGGCCGTCATTGAGATTTTCCTCCAGTGCCAACGACCTAATCGGGCATTCGGCCAGCACGAGGCTCTCCAGATTTGGAAAAACATAACCAAGTTTCGAGATTTCCGTCCAGGTCTCGATAGGATTTCCGGTAAAGTGTAATTTTCTCAATGACTCGTTACGATTCTCGTCCTTGGTGTGATCCAGCTCTACGTTTTTGTACTCGTTCAACGATAAATGAAGTTCCTCGAGATTTTCGAGAAATCTCGCGAGATCTTGAACCGTTGACCACGTAACCCTCGTACCATTCAATACCAAATTTCTCAAAGACTTGTAATTACCGTCTTTGATCATCAACGACTCGGCGAGACTGTTGAAACTAAGATTGACGAATTTGATTTTCGGCATGTGTTGCAATATACCGAAAACTTCGTCCCATTGGGACAATTTGTTTTGGGCGAGATCGAGCTCCTCGACGTGACGACATTTTGTACGTAACTTCTCGTCGTCGTTACCGGCGCACTCGATGTCGCAATCCTGCAATACCAGCAGGGCTGGCACGGTGTGACGCGGTGATTTCTTAGGTATGAAAATACTGATCGAGAGGGCGGCCGATGATTTTGGCGAACCCGACTCGGTCTCCTCGTCGGTCAACGAGCAGTCGGTCGTCGAGCTACCGTACTTGAGCTCAAGTGCTTCGAGCAACGACGGCATCTTTAGATCATTCTGGAAAGACAAAGAAATTTACAATTAATTCACAATTTTTATTTTATTGTCTTACTTTATATAATCGAATAATAATAATTATTATTATTATTATTATTGTGATATTAAAAAAATAATGTTTTAAATTTAATCGACGTCTGAATAAATTCGATTAATTACAATTAAAATTAATATTTCTTGTAAATGGATAATTAGCAATAAAATATTATTTTCGATTATAAAAAATAATAGTTTCTTATTAAAAATCGAATTATGGTCACGATAATTTATAATTATCATAGAAATAATAGAAAAATCGTAGAATTAATATAAACAAATTTTAAACGTTTTTTCGAGTTAAAAATGTTTTTTTAAATTAAATTGAAAGTTTAGTTTACATTTGAATCTCGAAAACGCGTGTCCTTCGTGCAGATGTGGTTGAAACGATGAAAGAACACGTAGGGAATAGAGCAACATACGATAGCCTGTGAGAAATATAAGAGAGCGTCGAGGGGGAGAGAGAGAGAGAGAGAGAGAGAAGGAAAAGGCCACAAGCGCATGTAGCGAAGCATCGGCATTGCGGACTCTACATCCTCGAGAGCAAAACCGGGATGTGCAGAATCTCGTCTGACCATATTCGTTATAAGGTCGTAGCATTGTCTTTTTTTTTCTTTTTTCAAGTTTGTTTTCTGCGTTCTCCAGCCGACTCTCCTTAGAGACGCTGGTGCTGCCACCACGGTTGAAAACCGGTACTAGTTTTCTTCCTTTCAACGAATCGCTTCTTCTTACTCCCAGGAACTATTGCGGGATAGACGACGATTCTTGCTTTGCTTCGAATTTTCCAAATTTTATCGCAATTGATTTTTTTCAACAATTTTTCTTTTTTTTTAAACATTGTGTTACGGCGTTGATAAAATTATTGTGGGAATAATATAAACAAGATTATTTCCAATTAAACTATATTTATTTGTCGAAATTCTCATATTTCGAATAAAAATTAATAATAATCTAGTTTTTTTTATTAATTTTGGCAATTTCTTTTTCAAATTGATCGATTAATCGTTTCTTTTTTGTTTTGCTTTTTATTCGCGACGCGGATTTCTGCGAATAATTTTCTAGCTGAAGTAAAATTATAGAGATAAAAAAATTAATTTAATTATTTTTTTGTGTTTTAGATTCGTTAGAAAGATTGAAATTTGGATAAATTTTCGTAGGACAATTATGAAAATGGATTTCTCGACGAAAATATGAATAAAATGAGATAATAGTTTGTTTGGGTTGAATTTTTTTTTTTAATTAATGCAAATTAATTTATGAGATTTTTTATCAGACGTATGTTGCAATCTCACGATCTCGTTGTCCCCTGAAAGGAACCGTGAATCAAGTTCATCACGTGCGTATAGAAAAATCATTCGGTACATCTTTAGTCGGAGACGAGTCGGTGTATTAAAACAATGCGTCTCGAGCGTGCGAGGCTCAAAGACTCATTTTCCCTCGTCTCTTCCTCAAGGTTGTCGGAGATTTCACTCGATGCTCATTACCGAAACAGAGACGAGACATTCCTACCACGATATAGCTCTCCGTTTCTTTTGCGAAAACTTTTAATTGGACAGATTTTATTTCGATGAAAATAAAAGTTTGTTGCAAATATTTTAATTTCTTTTTCTTTCAAATAGAAATAAGAGTTGCAATATAAACAAAAGTTTGGGTTAATTTGTTTCTTAAATAAAAATTTAATATTATTATTTATTTATTTATTTAATATTATTTATTTATTTATTTAATATTATTTATTTATTTATTTATTTATTATCCATAAAAGTTGGTTAAAAATAATTATTAGCCTTAATTTCGATGACTAACGAACATCGATTCGCATCGTGTACAATTAATTTTTATTAGACTTGAGAAAATAATGTCCGAGGGGGATGATCACCCTTGAGACACGCTGTCATACGTTAGGGCAGCTGTGCACAAACTTCACACACGGTGTACTCGTCCCAGTGAAACTAGAGCGCACGTAATTTCATTTAGCCCTGGCACTTTGTGTGTTGCACATGACATCGTCGACAACGATGTTCGTAAAATTACTATATATATATATATATTTGCATATATATGGTTCGTTCCAAGATCAACCACCGAGCCCCATGACACTAAATTCTTTTATTCTTCTGTAATTCTAATATTTAACTTTATCCCATAAAACTAGATCGTTCAAATATTATAAACCCTTCAAGACTAAAAATTGTCAAAAAAAATGTTTCATGGATTTTACGAAAATTGGTCGAGCGAGGTAAAATTTTCAAAAATTTCTACCTCAAAAACTATAAGTCGCAGCCATTTTCGCTATAGAACATTTTTGACGCAAATATGACCAAAGATTATGAAAAAAAATATTACAGTTAAACAAAAAGTGTGTTAATAAAATGGCGGCTCGATTATTGTCGGAACGACCCGTACACGTGTGTATAAGGTCGTATATACACGCACAAAGCACATAAACGTGTCATTCGATCGTGCTGTTAGGAACCGGGCTAGATCGAGTGTGTAACATCGTCGCGGTTTCTCGTATGCGGCCAATCAAAGGGAATCAGCGAACGATGGAATTCCGGACAAACGAGAATATCGAGTGTTTCCGAGAACGAATTATTCAAATCTCGAATTGGAGCACCTTTTTTCTCTCTTTGAGCTAAACAAGAAAATTGAGGCTGAGGCAATAAAAAAAACATTGCTCTGGTAAAATTTCAAAAGCAATATTGAACCTTAATCGACAATTTCCAATAAAAATAATTAATAAAAAAAATGAATTCTTATTTTTCTTTTTAAAAAAAAAGATTTAAAAAATCAAAAACCAATTAAATTCTCATCTATAAATATCAAATAATAATTACTTCGTAATAATTAGAATTAATAATTACTAATTAACAAATAAACAAAAATATTAAAAAAAGAATAAGAAAATAAATAAATTTTCTCTCGCCAGTCACAAGAATATTCTACGAACAATTATTTCGAAATTAACGGTCAATTCGTTCGAAAGATAATACCAAAAATATTTTAATTAAGACAAACGCGAAAAACATTTCGCCCACATTCGTACGTGCAATTTTGTTTTGTTTTGTTTTATTTCAAATTAAATTATCTTTTTCACGTATGACTTGGGAATAACTTACTCGACCTGTGGAAACGGACATGAATTAAGTACCGTCGACGTTATAACGTTTCAAATACGCTCTATAGAGCGAAAGAGAGCTAAAAGCGAGAGAAAGAGAGAAGAGTCGGTGTGTTAGTATGGCGGGTACGTAATAGCCACGAGCTAGCGATCGGTTCAACGGCCATGCGAAATTAACTTTCTCCAGGCCTCTCGCATACTAGCACGTACTTAGTATTGGTAATAGCACATATAAATTTATATGTATATATATATATAAATTCATATATATATAGTCAAGCCAGCTGGCTGTTCTCTGCCATCGCATTTGCGGAGCCAGAGTCGGGGGTAGTGGATTTAGTGCGCTTTAGCCGCGAGGAAGCCTACCAGAACCCCCCTCGGTGCATTGCTCCGAGTTACGAGCGTATTAGAATCGTGACAGTGGCTCGTTCAGCGTACGAACGAGAGAGAGAGAGAGAGAGAGAGAGAGAGAGAACGAGCGAGAGCTCACCCGACGGCTCGTAGGGAGATTTTCATCGGCTGTCGCGCGAAAGTGTCCATGCGAAGAGAGAGAGAGAGAGAGAGAGAGAGAGAGAGAGAGAGAGAGAGAGAGAGAGAGAGGGGACAAAAACATTGGACAAAAAATTAACAAAGAAGAAGACCAATCTCGCTCGGACGTCGTTCAGGGAAGAAAGTCGGACGAATTTACATTTGTGTGGGAAAAAAATTTGTGGGACAGACCGCTAATAATAATAATAATAATAAATAATTGTAAAATTTTTTAAAATAATAATAATAAATAAATAATAATGAAAAATAAAATAAATTTCAATAACGCGATAATAATGATGAAAGATAATCGTGAGAATGTTGAAAACAAAATATAAATATAGTAATAAGAAAAATAAATAAAAATTTAATATGATTTGTAAAAAAAGATCTTCGAGAATTGGAATCGCTGGATTCCGCGAAAGGGATGAAAAAAAAGGGTCGTAGGACGATGGGACGATGTAAACAAAAATCGAAAGTATCGTGGGTTTTGTCCCGACAATGGTAAAACACGAAAAGAGACAGACAGACAAACAGATAGAGAGAAAAAGAGAGAGAGAGAGAGAGAGAGAGAGAGAGAGAGAGAGAGAGAGAGAGAGGTTTTCGTTCTGCACAAGCGCGATACAGGAAGCGTGCGAAGCGAGCTATAAAACTCATGCCACTCCAGTTTATACCGCTTAGGAGAGCTCTATATATCGAAGAGCCTTTCACCGTACGCTAACGCGAAATTGCGCGACCTTTCGCGGCTCTTTCCCCCTCGCCGCAATCCTCCTCCTCCTCCTCCGTCTCTTTCTCGTTGGCAACGTTTTTACGTTTTCTTATTATATATTCTCTCCCGTTTCCATTCATCCTCTCTTTCCTTTTTCCTTTCTATCTCACAGCCCGAGGCCTACTAGTACGTTTGACCCAATTGTGTGCCGAACGAAGAATCGCTCCCATATCGATAGAACGAATTTATATTTATATATATTTAGAACGGATTTATATTTATATAATATATGTATGTGTGTGTGTATAAATATATATATATATATATATATATAATTTATTCGTATTACGTATATATACGAGGCGTGAGAAATATACGCGTTTATGTTTCTCAACTTCTGGTTGCGGAAGTGACCCTTCTTATCACCCGTTAGCCGAGTATCGAAGATGCAAATGATTCGCGAGAGGCCACGGCCGGGAAATCTTTTCTCAATTTATGAAGTTTGTGAACTTTGATTTTTTTTGTTTTTATTCAAATTCCTAAACCGAGCTAAACGCGGATCGAGTCGAATTTTTTATTTAATTGTCTTCGTCGTTATTTCAACACGTTACGCAATTTATTATTATTATTATTATTATTATTATTATTATTATTATTGTTTTTTGTAATTTTTATCGTGTGATGAAACGATCGAGACGAACACGGAAGAATAAAATATTTATCGAAAAAGAATGACGAAACTCGTAAAATTGTCGTAAACAGGGGCGAGTGGTATTTCCTGTTGACGAAAATTGTCAAGGGTAATTAATAAAAAACAGAATTATCGCATGTATGTGATTACGGAAAGAAAAACATCGAACGTATCAATTTTCGTTCGAAGATCGTCGAAATTACCATAATATTGAATAATTATAATTATAAAGCGTACAAATTGTCACGTTGGTAAAACACGAATAACACAATATCGCGTGTCTTTATCTCGCGGCGAGAGACAAGAGACCGAGGCTGAAACACTATCCGGTAGTTGAAACGAATATTATAAACGAGGGGATCGTTTTTCCAACGCCGGGACTGATTAATAAATAAAATGCGAATAAAGAACGTGTGCAACTTTGTTAAGTGGCATAAAATCGATGGCAGCTGGAACACGCGTGCTACACCCTCTAAAATTAAATTCGTCGCTTCCATTCCACGTTTAAAAGTTTTTTTTTTTAGTTAGTTTTTTTTCTATAAACTCCCACGCGTATGCAACTGTTAGCTCGGAAACGGATGAGTGAATTCGACATTAGCTGATTTCCGGTCGTTATTTAAATTCGTTTATTTTATTCGCTGTTTATCAAAATGCAACGATTATTGTTATTATCTATTTTTATTATCGTTATTACTATTGAGACAGAGCACTACTGCGATGGTCAGAAAAATAAGCTTTTGTTCGTGATTTTTTTTAATTCACTTAATAATTTTGTTTTTGGCTGAATTAAAAAGATGTTATTCCAGATACATTAAAGTAGATTCGAGATAATTTTTATCGAAAAAAAAAGATAGTTAAAGTAGAATAAATTTTTCGAGCAATAATAGTCGGATATGTAAAATTTGTGCACGAATTTTTTTATAATTGTAATAGCTATCGTTGAACATTGTTTTTTTTAAATTACTTAAAGCATCTTGAATGAAAATATTTTAGGTGAAAATAATACTTTTTATTTCAAAACGTGGCTATATTTCGAAAAATAAACAAAAACAAGAACAGCTACGTTTTTCTCCTGCCTTAATATTATTATTTATTATTTTTTATAATCATCATCATCGTCATTATTATTATTATTATTATTATTATTATTATTATCGAATATTAGAAAGATCTACAGCCGACACGCGCACTTGCTCAATCAACCATCCGTGCACGTGCCTAATTCGTTCGACGCCGAGCTCTTTGCCAATTTGCCGATAAAACGGCAACCCGTGAATAGAGAGAACGTATAGGAGAATTTATACGGCGCGACAAAAATATGTTCGCCGCGATATTCACCGTCGAAACATAATCATTCAATAATAATTATTTGTAATCAGCAAATGAAAGGGAAAAAAAGAAGAAAGAAAAAAAAATTGTTCCTTTACATTTGAAATTAGTTCGGTCGAGATAACGCGGGACAAGCCGCGTTCCTGATTAATTATAATTATTATAAAGCCGGGGTTTTTCCCCCACCTATCCACGCGTATACACAACCACGCGAACGTACGGGAAATTCTATCGGGAAAAGTAAATTGTGCGTCGAAGCATTAAACTCGGGCGATGAGTAACGGCCGAGGCGCGAGTGCAATTTTTTCCATTTTTTTTTACCCGCGTTTAATTGGGCCCGACCGCGAGAGACGTCTGTCTGGCGTTAGAAAAACAATTTTAAAACTTGTTATCGCTCAACGAAGAAAAAAAAAACAAAAAAATCTGATTTATTCATCCCCGTCGTTGGAAGACTTCCGAGTATTTCCTCCAATAATAATAATAATAATAATAATAGTAACGATAAATTTATTTGTTTTAATTAAAAAAACAATAAATAATAATAATGAGACGATTAAATTTTCTAATTTAAAAATTGAATTAAAAATCTGCTAATTAATTAATGATAATAATAATTATAGTACAATGCTGATATTCAAAATAAAAAGAAAAACGTCCAGATTGCATTTCCTTTCATTTTAGTCGGGCCACATTTGGTACTCGCCCGATTATTTCTGCCTAGCGAGAGCAACGGATCTGTAACGTACGCACAAAATTAATGCGTTGCGAGAGGCAAGATGTAAACTAACTTTTGGGACAGCTATTTATAACGATGGACTGTCGAGGCACGTCCAGGGCTTCGAGTTTCTTGCTTATACACAATTATATATATATAATTGTGTAATATATATATATATAGGTAGTTCGTAGAGTACATTACGAAATTGTGCCAATTTTCTAATGGAAATGCCTTCACTCTTGCCGACGATGCGTAATCGGGAACGTAAGATATACAAGTTACGACAAAAAAAATATACAGTCTATCGAGGAAACGTTGGTGTTTTTTTTTTTCTTGTACTTTTTTTTGCCTCCCGTCTCAGCTGTTACGACTTAGGTGCCATGTTGCTTGGCTCGTGGCCCAGTAGCGAATATACACAGAATGCAGAAACTATTTTGAATAACTATATGTAGATATTTTGCGAGTATGTTTCTCGTCAGCTGACGATCCGATGCTCGACGTTCCCGTCATACAAATAATAGAGGCCATAACGTTAGACGGGACGCTTTTTTGTCTCATGGATGATAAATCTTTTATTTTTTTTTTTATAAAAAGGAGAAAAGAAAAATTGAAAAAATTAAAACGTAAAAAATGACATTTTTTTGTTTTTATTTTGTTTATGAAAAAGCTCGTAATTCGTAATTTTTTTGTTGATGTTTTGTTGGAAAACTAAAACGAACGCGTGGTTTTTATGACAAAGAGGATAATTCGGTAGTTGAGACGCGAATTTTTCCACGGTATAATAACGTAAGCACGCTTCAACGATGATCTTTACCCGCATGAGCCACGAGACCGTTCTACGTCTATACCGTGCAATGAGAATTGCCCAGCTAGCTAATGCTATTATTCAACGAACTCCACCGGCGAAAAAGTGAAAATAATTGTTATCAACTTTTTCAACTTTTACGAGCGATAGTCGACAGGAAATTTCCCGTAGAACGCGAATATCGTATTTTTGTTTCCGATTTTCACGAATTTGACGGTTAAACATTGAAAAATCAATAAATTTTCATGATTTTTCAAATTTTCACCATCGAATTTCGAAAAATCGGGGATAAAAATATCATATTCGTAATCTACGGGAAATTTCCGATCGAAATAAGTATTCGTAAAGTCATTTTTGAGAAATTCAAAATTTGACCCCTCAAGGTACAAACAAGCGGAAGAAAAAAATCGACTTTCAGTGCTTCGAGGCGGTCAAGAAAGTCGAAATTTCTTTGCATCCGAATCAATTACACAGGACAATTATAAAATCACGAACTTCCCGTAAAACGCAAATGTAACATCCTCGTTTCCATTTTTTCCCAATTTACGACTAAAAAATTTTAAAAAAAGAAAATTATCACGCTTTTACATCGTTTTGCATCTTTCGATTTATTGCTATATTCCCGGCCATGAGGAATCGACAAAGAAATAAAACAAAATATAAAATCATATTTATTACGATAATAAAAATGATCGGAATAGACTTTTGAAAAAGATCGTATCGAGGCCGTCGGCCCAAATTTTCACGATTTTTTAATGGACTGATCTTCCCCGAAGGCCAAGCTCTATATACCAGAAATAGCGCGACCGCGTGGCGTCGGCTATCATCCTCTTTTACGTCTTCGTCCGTCGTCGTCGTCGTCTTCGTCGTCGTCGTCGTCGCGACGCAATAGCAGGAGGAGTGCGAGACCGCGTTTAGGAAAACGTATATACCATAATACCACACCACTTTGACCCACTCGGATAATGAGTTACGACACTGTTAGAAAATATTCCCCGTTAGTTCTCGTAATCCCAACCTCGTGGCATTTTCTAAACATGCCCGAACAGTCCCTAGCGAGCGAGTCGATTGGACCATTATCAATATTCGTCGATTATACGTGCGAGCAATTATTTATTTTTATTTATCGACCCTTCTATAATTAAAGTCCAGACATTTATTTAAATTGCGATAAATTGCAGTATTATTATCTTTTTAAAAAATCCGATAAATCGCAGTTTGACGATTTTTGCAAAAAAAAAAAAGAAAAAAGAAAAAATCGTTAAATCGAAGTATCGCTATTTTTAAGAAAATATAACGAAATTCCATTATCATTATTTTGATAAAAATTCAATAAATTCAATCTCTATAATTATTCAAAAAAATGTCATAAACTGTATAAAACAATAAATATCGTTAATTTTATTTAAAACTTCGCTAATTTGTATTACCGTTGAAAACATTTAAAAAAACAAAAACGAAAAATAATAAATAAGTCGATAATCAAGAAATACAAATCTTCGTAAATCACGAGTTTTCATCTCCTGTGCTTAATCTATTCAAGACCACGACCGTAGAATCATCGATCGTTTCCCATTTCCCTCTACGCGCAATGAACGAATCCAATGTTTCTACGACTGGATAGCCACCCAACCTAGCAATTTGCGTTCATCCAGAGTCAAACACAAAGTAGAGTCTTGTATCTCGAAATTAAAAGAAAAAAAAGTAGAAAAAAAACCATCAATTCCCTCGAATAATCATTTATTGCGCATTTCCAATTAAATGAATTATCCTCCGTATCTGAAAACATATTGCGCCGTTCGCTCGAGATTCGAACGAGTCGAACGTGAGGGAAAAATTTTTTTTTTAAATGTGAAGATAGCGTTTGAAAAAAAAATAAAATAAAATAAAACAATTTTCTTATCGTATTACGTGAACTCGACGCAATTGTGTATTACGATAAATGCAATCATCACGTGCGATGACCGTCGGGTAAACACGGAACTCGTTTGAAAAAAAGACATTTATATGTATGCGTGTACGTGTAATGGTAATAAATCAATTCTTCGCACGTGCTTCAGGTGGTCGAAGGCACGATCGAATGAAGAAATGGAAAAATGCCCGAGGGCGAACAGATGGAAAACGCGCGTCGTTTCTCGACGACTTACTGCGCAGAATTTAACTTCATCGAGCATTGGGTGAGTGGCAGCGAGCTATTACACATAAATATATATATATATGACAATTATTACAAGCCCAAGGTTACTGTCTCGTTCTTCTCGCTCGCTTTCTTGCTCGCTTGCACAGTCTCCCGGAGTTTCTTTGGACTCCCCCTTGTCTTTCTATCAAACCTCGGCCATAATACAAAATGCTTTGTTCGATTGAATTTCACGATGTGAGTCAGCAACGGTCGAGCAACACGAAAAGATCAAAGATCGTTTAAACACCTGAGAAATGAGAAAATCGGTTTCTTCGATTTTTTTTTGAGGATTTTTTTCGAAATCGGTTTATTTGTTATTGTTTCTTTTTTTTAGTTTTTACTTATTATTGTTTTTATTAACGTGACTCAGTAATGAGAAGGAAGGACGGTCGACGATTTTTATAACTGCTGAGAAAATCGGTTTCTTCGATTTTTTGTGAGGATTTTTTTCGAAATCGGTTTATTTGTTATTGTTTCTTTTTTTTAGTTTTTACTTATTATTGTTTTTATTAACGTGACTCAGTAATGAGAAGGAAGGACGGTCGACGATTTTTATAACAGCTGAGAAAAACAGGTTTATCGATTTTTTATGATTTCTTCACCATCGATTTATATCGATTATTTATTTATTGTTTTTTTTGTTTATTACGCGATTCAGTAACTCCGAGCGATAAAGCAACAATAATTTCATTTAAGACAACTTTGTTTATTTGAAAAACAAAAATCAGTTTATCGATTATTTATGTTTTTTTTCAGGCTCGATTCAAATTCGTTATTTATTCTTTTCTTATTCGTGTCGATTTATTTATTTATCGGTGATTTATACGCTGACTCAAAAATCCAACCGCTTGATAAGAAAGCGTTTCGAAACGAGGTCTAAAAAAATCGTGTCCGTTTTGTGTCCCTCGCCTCTCTCTTTCTCTTTTTCTCTCTCTCTCTCTCTCTCTCTCTCTCTCTCTCTCTTGCTTTTTCTCAACTCGTTTTGTTGCATTGGTCGTTTTACGAAAGAGACAACGCTCTATACTGGCCTTGGACCTTCCGTCACGCTTGGCAAAGCGAGACTAGCTCTCGGTAACATACGCAAAACCTCACGCGAGAGAGGGCTCGTACAGCCAATATTGACCAACTGCAGTGGAAAATTCATTAGCGCGAAACGAACTTTTTCCTCTTTTCGTTATTCTTTTTTTTTTATTTCGCAACAACAATAAAACAAAAAGCGCGCGCTCACAAACGGGGCTTTCGAAAAAGAAACATCGTTCAGTCGTGAAAATCACAAAAGCTCGACGTGAAAGTCGCGTTGGGAAAGAAATTGTTTTGTTTTGTTTTAAACAAAACATAAATAAAATAACAAAAATAGTTACATGGTATTTTATCAATATTTAACTATAAAATGTATCGTTAATTAAAATATAATATCGTCATTTAAAATGAATAATAATTTAGTCAAAATTTTGATAAATTTTATTTCTTTTTTCAAAAATTTCGATTTTTGTTTTTCCGAAGTGAAATATCATTTTATTAATATTTTATTATAAAATGTATCTTTAATTAGAAATCAATATCGTTATTTAAAATTAAAAATAATTTTGTGAAAATTTTGCTAAATTTTATTTATTTAAAATAAGAATATTGATTTTTGTTTTTCCAAAAATTCTGTTAAAATAGAAACGTTATCGTAGAGTTCCACGATTTTTTTTCTTCCCGCTCACTTCCGCCAGCGGAACGTTTTATCGATCGGCCCGTGGAGAGCCCCGAGTTGCGCCGATCCGGAAATAAACACGTGGAATTTTAAACGGAAATTTTAGTTGGTCGAACGAAACGCCAAAAATAAATAACGTTTCAACGATCGAAGGTCGAAAGCGACGATCGAAATAAAAACATTGACGAGCTTCGGGTCGAGCGACGCCATAGCGAAATTTCACCCTCGGACCCTTCGAGGGAGACAAAAGGGCGCACCCGAGGGCCCCTCCTTCGCGATTATCGAAAAAAAAAACAAAAAAAAACCTGTCGCGGTTCGTAACACGTGACGAACGACTCGGGTCGAAATCTGACGAGGTAGAAAATTCTATAGCAGTCGTGCACTTGACTCTCCGCCGATTTATTTTGATTTTTTTGCAATGCTCGCAGTGCCACGAGAATTTTTCTTACATCGAGCGTTGAAATTTGTTTTATTACATTTTCATAATTTTAAAAAATATTACAACGATATAAAAAATAATCTCGAAATAATGACGAGTAATTAAATATCGTTGTCTCGAATTTTGTTTTCCCACGAAGTTTCTTGTTTCGAAAATATTGAGAGATTTTTTTTTAAACGAGGAACGCGGAAACGGAATCGATCGAAAAATTCAAATAAAAACGATACGAAAAATTGGCGGATTAATCAAAAAAATATCCGAGAATTTTCTCATCGCGTATTACCTCACGATGTAAAAAATCTTCGGAAATCAAAAGGTGCGGCCGAGAGAGAAGACTCGGTTAAAAAAAAAATTACGAACGGAATACTAGCGAATAGAATTTCCCGTTGCATGCACAGTGAGTATACGAGCGAGCGCCGTCGCTTCTCGGTCCTCGTGTACTCACTGCGATTTTATACCTATACACTAAAATAAGAAGAAAAGAAACAATGAAAAAATCGTCAATAAAACAGAATTTTTCCAAAAATTCTTCCATCGTTAATTAATTCGTAACTCTCTGATTAATCGTAAATTATCTGATTACCAAAATTATAATTATTTATCCTGACGAATTTATTCACGAAAATAATAAATTAAATTTGATAAATATTGTAAGAAAATTGAAGTTAATTATCATCGATTAATTATTATTTCGTCGAATATGAGGAAAAACAAAAACGTTACTGCGATTAAAATCGTTGCGTTCCGTTTTTGCCCGATGCGCGAGAATAGAGTTGGCGATTCTTCGTACGTAGTTCCGCGGAGCAGCGAGAGAGCGTCTACCTACTCCATCCCAAGAATCGATCACGAGAAAGGAGGGAGAGGGAGAGATTGAACGGCGCACGAGGCCCGCGAGCGAGATAGCGGGGTCAAAGAGAGAGGGAGAGAATTTTCCACGGTGTTGGTACGCTCTCCGTCGGGTACCCCGAGGCTGCTTGTGCTCGACACACACACACAGAGAGGGAGACTGCGCTTCTCACGCACGCGCACGCACACGCTCGAGTCTCGTCCTCACCTCGACAGCGTCGTCTTTATCTTTTATCTTTTCCTACCATCACCGCGACCACGGAATATCGCAATTTCGCGTGACGTCGATAAAACAACGACGGAGGAAATCGAAACTGCGAGATCTCGATATATATTCGACCCTTGGTCGATATAAGCGATGAGAAAATTTTCGAACGACGGTTTTGTTCATCATTTTATTACGAGAACTCGAAAACCTGTACTCACTGTTTTTCCGTCTTTCTTCCGTTTCGTTCACGTCCCCCACTACGCCTGAGCGCTGAATTTTTTCGATCCGTTTCCTCCCTCGGTCACTCCCGTCGACACTTCGTGTCGAATGTCTCGCGTGTACCCACGACCGAGCGTCGTAGACGATAAAAAAACAAAACAATCGCGTTCTCGACACTCGCGCACCAAATGATCGTCGTTTCGCGGTATTAATTAATTTTTCATATTAATGTGTCTCGTTTAAGAATGCTAGTTGCAACGTAATCATTATTAATAATTAATGATTACTTATTCGTTGTGAGAATGTTTACAAGAGTTTTTTTTTACGTTTGTCGTCCCGTATCAAAATGTAATTTCGAGGATGCAAATGCGAGATACAGCGTAAACGATCCGTTCCTGACGGCAGTGGGCGAATTCGCGTACCCGAACGAACGAACAAGTGGCGTGCGTTCCGCTCGCCGTCCACCGTTCAACTGGCTTCTTTGTTTGGTAAACAGAAACAGCTGAGCTGAGGGCAGCAGCAGCAGCGGGCGCACCGCTCGAGCGCGAGGAGTGGGGATACCGAGACCATGATGTCGCGCTGGTTGGCAATGGTCGGGAACGCGGAACGTAAGTTTTATACACGTCCTGCGGAGGAATTAGATTCGCGAATTCTCCATATCGACCGTGCGTCTACGTGGCGGTCGTTTTATCAACACTTCGAGACGATATTGCTCTCTCCCCACCCTCCCCCCCGCCGCGACACTCCCGAACACCGTTGTCGCGTTCACGGTGCAATCACAACGGAAATCTCTGCGATCGAGAAGTACGGCGAATGCTTTTTCTTTAACTCACCGAACTTGGAGACTCGAGATCCGTCTCGATCGTAAACAACGCGACTGTTTATGGCGCAGGTAATGCGCGACTGACGCGTTTCGCTCGACGATCGCGACGTAGACGCCAACGAGAGATGTATTTTATGCGGGAAAGCTCTAGAGCCACCGCGTAAGTCAAATCGAGTCGGAATAACAACGGACATAAAGGATTTTTGTTACTGTCACTATTATTATTATTGTCAGTCTAATTAATCATCGATCGTCAAAATTTATTCTAAAATGGGATTCACGATGATTTTATGGCGTTTAGAATATTTTAGAAAGATCGTATTTGACGCGTAAAGGGTTCAAGCTCCAGTCCCCCCCCGGTCCAGTTGCGCCACAGGCGCCGGAAAACCTAACTACGTCACTGAGCTCGTCCCTCGTCGACGATGAATACGGAGCAGATAATTTGAAAAAAGTTTTTCGGTTCGACAAGGCCGTTTCGTTCATTGCAAATAATCGCAAGGTAAATCGAAGACAACGGTGACCTTCGACCAAACCCTAAAAGGATCTTAATTCCTTCACGATATCCCTAGCATTATAATTATGCAAATTTCGAGTTTTGCGCATGACACTGAATTCGTAACTTACGCCGCCATACTTTTTTTTATTTCGTTCCTGTTTCCGCGATCTCGCGCGGGAGTGAACGTGTCCGCCACGGCACGTAAACAAATCGTTCGTTTAACGTATATCGTCGCGAAGATCGCTCTACACAGTGCGAAGAAAAGTCATCCGAGAACTTTTTCGATCGGAGAAGGAATGCGTGGAATGGTGTCATCGAGATGTGTGATATTTTCGCGTGGGAAAGAATTCATCAACGTTGTCGACGATGATTTATATACGCGCGACAATCCGTACGAAGAAATGTTAGAAACCCGAGTTGTCGCACGCTCGATATCGCTCGATGCAAATTATTCAAAGACTCACAATTTTCACGCAAATAAAGTACCTGCGATGTAAACGTTGCGATTCGATGAACGGAATCTGGGAATACTCTCGCGAGGAGGGAGAATGTGGTTGATCCGCGTGGGAATATCCAGAATGTGGCGATGTGACTAGCGACCGGGAAGAGGTTAGGGCGGCGAGCGCTGAAGATTTACGTGGGCCGAAAAATGAAGAGCGGTGACCGGACAACGGACAGTTGACGATCGGGCGGCCATCTTTGTTTTTCAAGCGAACGAACGATATATATATATATATCGCTATACAACGTACGCCGTTCTCTCGTATTACTGTTATTATCATTATAATTCAAATTAATTATAACAAATTCTTAAAAATTGTATTAATAAAAGACGACTCGTTGGAATTAATTGCTTAAACAATTTCATATTATTCATCGATACATAGAATTTGTCTCGTTTCTTAAGCTAAACAGTATTACATTTGTTCCGCTCGCTTATTTTCGAATCTCTCTCTCTCTCTCGCTCTCTCTCTCTCTCTCTCTCTCTCCCTCCCTCTCTTCCTTCGTCATTCTTTCCTTTCGTTTTTTCTCTCGCATTGCTTACTCTCGTCTCTCTCTCTCTCTCTCTCTCTCTCTCTCTCTCTCTCTCTCTCTCTCTCTACATCATTTTTCAGCATCCATGAAATTATTATACACACACATCGAGAATTATTGTTTTTTCTCTCTTTCATATATTTGTTTTTTTCTGTTTTTTTTTGTTTTCATAAATAGATCATACACGCTATATTTTGTTATATGTATATGTTTATATATATGTGTACGTGTGTGTGTGTATGTGACTGTTGTACATGTGTTGCTTTCTTTTTTCTCGACGTGTCGTTCATCTTTAATAAATCTTACGTTACGCGCGAATTCTAAACGCGCGGAGATTTATTCCTTTTCGTCATTTATTTATATTATGTTCAATATATTTATACTCGGTACATGTATATAACGCGATTTTTATTACGTCACTATTTCAACATATATATGCGTTTCTCTATCGCGCGCGCATTAATTCAGCGTTATAAACTATAATACAGTGAAATTAATGTTTCTTTGTTTTTTTAAATTCTTTTGTAATTTAATTACCGCAGCTTTTATTTCTAAAAAAATGTAACAAAATTGTTGCTTTTTTTTCGTAAATTAGAAAAAAGCAGAAAATTGGAATCGCGCATATGGCATTATTTTTCTTTCTTTCTTTTTTGTCGAGTCGCTTTAGTCCTCGTAGTTCGCGCCAAAATTGAAGAGGGAGCGAACGATCCTCGCGGCGTTCGAGTGAACCAAAAATCCCGCCCTAATCATCTATCTTCATTCTCTCTCGTTTTGTGTTTTTTTCTCCCATCTTTTTTGTCGTGGTAACTGTGTTTACGCAAATCCACCGTCGGTTTCATGAAATTCGATCGAGAAAATGAAAACAAAAAAATATACAAATAAGTAGCAAGATTTATTGTTTTTTTTTTGTAAACGATATTTTCACCTTATTTCTATTTTTTATTAACGCGGAGTGTCTCGGGCCTGTATTGCAAAATTTCCCGTATTCTCGCGAATCATTTCTCATCTCGTTCGAAATACCGTTTTATTTTTATTTTTTTTCTTCGCTTTTTCCTCCGGTTAATTATTTTATTTTTATTGTTTAATCGATTCGAGCGCTACGATACTTTCATCGAATCCCTCGATAAAACGACCAACAACAACAACAAAAAAGCTGTTTTTTATATTCATGAATTTTTGAAAAAAAAAAAACTGTCGCGCGATAAAATTTTGAAAATTTTCAATCTTTCGAAGTAAATTATTTAAACGTTAAACAATTAAAAAAAATTAAATTATATGAATGAAAAAATCTAAAGAAAAGAAAATTGTATAATTTTGGATTTTTTTTACCTTTCCCAGGTACACCTTTAACTTTCTATTTTCCAAGTGGAAATGGGACCGATCTCGCAGGTGTTACCTCGTAAAAATAAACCAGAGAGAGAAGAGTCTTGACGTCGCGTCGCTGTTTTTGGCAAATTGAACACTTTGAATTTTCTTTCTCTCTCTCTCTCTCTCCCTCTCTTTCTCTTTCTTTCTGTCTTTCTTTCTCTCGAGCGTTCAAAAATAAAACACCTAAAGATCGAATGGCCAAAGCTCGCCAAATTTGGTTTTTCGCTTCTTCCTATTCTTCTTCTTCTTCTTCTTTTTCTTCTTCTTCTCTTGGCCCGAAACGAGTTCCCGATAAACGACGAAATATACAGGACACGACCCTCGATTTACGCGAAACTCGAACGAGCGCACCTTTTTTCGCATCGACGTGTTGTTTTGTTTGTTTTTTTTCAAATAAAACACCAAATTCAAAAAATCAACCAATCGTCGTTACACTTCATTCGTCGTTGCTTTAATTAATAGGTATGTTCTATACATGCAGCTTTATCGTTATTTCGAAATTAGTTTCTTAAGGGTTTATAATTTGTTTTCATACCTTTCGTTTTTTTTTACTTCTTTCGTTTTTTTTACTTCTATCGTTTTTTTTTACTTCTTTCAACTTTTTTTTTACTCTTTCACATTTACTTGAGATCACGAGCTGGAAACACGAAACTCGACCGGAAACGTTGGCGTTAATTAATCGCGTAAAATTTACCGGAAGAGTTTGATGGTTTTGTAAATTGTTCTTTTTTTTTTTGTTCATTCAACTAAAATTTTAAGTCTATCACCGGACCCACGAGACTCCGAGATCGTTTCAAAGAGCCGACCGTTTTTATTTTTGCCGTTAATTGATAAATTCGTTCCTTAATAATACGAGACGTTTTAATCACAATAAATAATTTTTTTACAGGAATTCACGAAGAATAATTACGACGAAGCAACATTTTTTTTCAATCGTAAATGGAAATGCAAAAAATTTGACGTTTCATTCGTTATCGATAAATGAAAATATTGTTTTTTTTTTCATTATGAAAAAACGGAAATTAATGATGGAATGGATCTTAACGACGATTATATAACTTTTCTCCAGCGACGAAAACAAGCTTTAATATTACAGTTATATTATTATTATTAATATTATTTATCTTATTATTAGTTATATTATTATTATTAATTATATTATTATTGATATTATTATTAACAATGACGTAGTATCATTTTTTTTCCTTATCGAAAATGGGACTAGAGTGCACTCTTCGTATCCTTTGCAGGACGATTAAAATGTCTCAACGAAAATAAAAATTTTATAACGAAAAAAATGAAACTTACGTGTCTAGGAGATTAACTCGACTGACTCGAGGAGATATAATTTTTTATATTTGTTCTTCTCTTCTTCTTCTTCGTCTTAATTAGCTTAACGATTAATTTATAATTAATTACCATATTCGAGTTTAACGTTTAAACGTGACTCGAGGCAAATACGAATACGTTTTTTTTTTTTTTTCGTGGATAAAAATATCCACCACGTATAAGTATTTGCATCATTTTATCTTTGGCCTTTGCTGTGGGATCTCTCGAGAATCTCGAGATAACGTGACAATCGATCATTTTCTCTTTTTTTTTTGTTTGTTTCTTGTCAAATAAAAAGCATAAAATTCAAATGAAACTTACGTTAGATAATTAAATGTACTTTGAACGATTACGATCAAATTTTACAATTATATCTTATGACTCTTTAATATTTTACTCTCATTCATTCGTACGTCTATATTATGCACACGTTGTTAATTGTCTATTTTTTGTAGTTTTTTTTTCTCCGTATTATCGTAATTTTTTTTTTATCTATAATTTATAGTTTTTTTTTTGTTGTTTTTTTTCGTTCGCTCACGAGTATTTTTATCGTTATGAAACTTGTACGTTTATGTCACGTATCAGTTCTCAAACATCTAATCTCGTAATGTAACAATAATCTATCGTCCAAATCGACTAGATAACATTGCATAGATCATCTGCAGGCATCAAACAAATAAGATATGCACGACTTTACTTTATTCTCGATTTTCTTTGTTTTTTCTCTCGTCCTCGTCCACTTTTCATTTTATAATTGCGAATGATATCAAATTTACCCGATAATATCGATATTAAACGATATTCTTATCTCGCGATAAGATCCGTTATCTCCATTATCTTTCAACGGCATCGCGATATAATCTTTTTAATTTACGATAATTTTATAAATAAAATTAATTCAATTCAATTATAGATAAAAATTGACGCGATCGTCATCGATAATTGATATCGATCGATGATAATCTAAATGAAATTAAGATTGGTAAATGCGAGTAATTATCTAAATAAAACAAAACCCGTGATAACGTTAAAAAACAAAAAAGTAAATTATAAAATTACGAGCAAAAATATTCTCGATAAAAATTTGGACGTGATATTAACGATAGAAACGCCAAAAATGCTAAATAATCGAACGATAGATAAAAAAACAAAACCTCGTTTGTTTGTTTATTTTTTTACGTTTCAATAGGAATGTTAATTTCGATATTTTTAATCTTTCGTATCTCGCCTCCCTGGAATGAAATGCTCGGTCGGTCTTTGAAACTCGCTGGTGGCGCCATCTAACGTCGGACAACCGAAGCCGCGAGCGGTCTAACTAGTCTCGTTATATATATATATATATATATAGATATATACGTTAAGCTACACGTAGGTTTAGTCGAACGAAAGAAACCGCGTATTGTCCTTCCTTATAAATTAATCCTCCGCTATAATAAGTTCTAAACGAGCTCGATCCTTTTGCGTATACACATTATGTATAAGTTACTGTTAATATTTCACTTAGTTTTGCTTTTTTCTTTTTCTTTTTACGAGTGCAATGTAACAACGACCATCGACGAATTTTCCCATAACCTCGGTCTGTCATACGAATTCACCGTGTGCACACGTTCGAGTCCGCGTACGTAATTGTTAATCGTTAACGTTTCTTTGCTTTTTTTCGTTTGACCTACCTTATATTCATGATTTATATAATATATTTATAATTCAACGCTCGATATTATCGAATTGCCCGAATCGAACGTTGAGACGTAACGTAAGAAGGTACGTGTCTCTATTTTATCATTTACCCCCCCCCCCCCTCTCCCTTGCCCCATTCCTAGTTCCTTATTCCGACGAATCAGAATCTGATTCCGCCGGTGCTGGTTCCGGTACTTCCTCGTGAATTTCCGGCGTTGCTTCCGGAATTTTTTTCGTCGCTGCGACATACGCTCCGGGTCCTTCGCCCTGCGTATGCTCGATTCCAACCCTGAAAAATTAAGATAAATCGAGGATCACAACAATACTTAAGGGGAGCCTTTAGAATTTTGAAAAAATTGAAATCGAGTCGGTAAGTCAGTACAATTAATAGTTTAAAGGTATTGAAACTGTAAAGGCGATGATCTCAAAGACACTTTTTCAAAAACTGTTCGTGCTGTAGCTCGAAAAGTTATTGATCGATTTGGCTGAAATTTTGGGAGGTTACTGTCTATAATATTATTGGAAGGATATACCTAGAGTTTTAAGGGTAGGGCATAAATAAATAGTTTTTTTGGGGTAGAAATCGTCGTGAAAATAGTCGATAATTCGAACGTTTGATTAAAAAGCCTTGTTAATTTTTAATTTTATACTTTTTTATAATTTTATAGATATATCCTTCCCCTAAACATGTCGGTAATCGAATAATTTTCTGTGTTATTTTTCTCATCGACAGAAAAGAAGCTACAGCCCCAGCAGTTTTCGGTGTCACGCAAAAGCGGCGTGAGAAGAGTCCCTATAACGCCGCCATTTTGTTTAGCCCAAAAAAACATGTTTTCCAAAGCTTGAAAGTTTAAATAAATTGATGTCAATATCTTTAAATTGATTCGATTATTTTATCACCTTTAACAAAATTTCGTTCAAATGCCTATTTTTCACCCGTCTAAAGGATTCGCTCCCCTTAAAGGGATGAGAAAAAATTATTCAAAGTTATTTTTTAAATTGATAGAATTTACATAAAAATTATGAAAATTGAAAAATAGCAAACAAAAATGGAACGTTTTTGTTCAACGAATTATTCTAAAATTTATGATTAATATTAATTTTTTAAATTGATAGAAAAAGGTAATTGAAAACAAATTTTGAAAAATATTTATCGAAAATCGATGACGATAATTATTCTCGATGTATTTTTTATTTTAGCTGAATCATCGATACCAACCTGTACTCGTGTCTCGACAAATTTCTCACGTATTTCTCGGGCGGATTATCACTGTCGCTGTTCTGAAGACTGACGCTTCTCGCTGTTGTGTGCGAAACTTGAGTCGCCGGCATTGTAAATTCGACGTAAGCGTACTCGGCGAGATTTTCGGGTATTTGGTCGTACGACGTGAGTGCCATTCGACATACGAGACCGTGTGTCGTATAAGCGCCTGGGAATAAAAACGAAAAATAAATTAATATGAAAAATAATATTTTTCCTTTTTTTTAAAATATTTTTATCTATTTTTTTTTTAGAAAAATTTTTTTTTCATTTTTTTTGTAGAAAATATTGTTTTCTTTTTTTTAAATAAAAGGAACGTACCTTGACCCTCCTTGGGCAATCTCGGCATTCTCCATACGATAGCCCTGTGCTGATGCTCGTACTTTGCCTGACCGGAAGTGACCTCCATGAGCTGAGGCTCGAGAGGATCGACCGCACCGAGAAGACGCTCGATACCCTTTATTTTTCCTGTTCTTCTGTGCGCGGACTTGACCGAGCCGTACCTGAAGTGTTTCTCCACCCGGAATAAATATATCCAACATTCCGGTATCGGAAATCTTATGACAACGTCCTCGCACGGTACTTGGCCCAATTTTCTCGAGGCGAAACCCGGCACGAGAATATCGGCTCTGAGTTCGACCTGCGAATTAAAAAAAAATAATTATTTAATTTCTAAAATCTTCTTTTTTTGGTTAACGAAAAATTTATTTAAACGAATTAATTTATTTCCTGAAAATAAAATTTCGTTTATTCGTTTATTAGTCGTGAGGGATTGTTAGTTATTTGTAAATAAATTGTATTCAAGAATCTTGCAGAAGGTCCTTGGAAGAGGCGAAAAAAGAAAAGAAAGGAAAAAAAAAGAAAATAAAATCACACCAACGTCTCACCTTGTTTCCCGTGACGCACATTACGGCCTTCAACTGAAGCGGAAGTTCTCGATTCTTAGGTGGCCTCACGCGGAATCTCATCAGTTCGATGTAGCATGCATCGGGTGGCTTGAACCTTCGCGAGTGTTATGAGAAAAAGTCAAACCGAGAGGGTAAGTTTTTTTTTGTTTTTTTTTGTTTAGCAATTTGTTATAAATCGTGCTGTGCGTTTTTTACAAGCTAAAGATCTTCATAGAAACAAAATATATGCAAAAATGTATTTAAAAATTGTTTTAAACGAAATATTTGAAAACAAAAAAAATAGAAAAATTTTCGTCACGTACGAAAAACATTTCTCGAATATATTTAATTTCTATGATACGAGGTTAAATTTTATTTGATTAAGAGGAAATCAGATCAGATTTGAAACAACAGGCAAAGCAAGCGGGAGAATTTGCATTTTTTTTTTCAATAACATTCGATGCGAAAAATATTGTTTTTAGTGTCGATAATTGATTAATTTCTAATTAAAGGAGGATTGAAAATAAAAAAAACGTACTTGATGATTCTGGATCTCTCGTACTCGTCCTGTTGCACGCAGGAGTGAAATTCAACGTTCTCGAGTCTGATCCATTCTTCTGTAACTACTGGAATAATATCGTGTCTGCCGACGACCTCTTTGCCCTGACGCCACATGTCGTTTATTCCCAACTCGACGTCGGGCATTCCTTCGATAGGAAAAAAGAAAGAAGTTGAAAAAAGATTCTCATCACAAAATTGCCTTGAATTAATTAATTGATTAATTAATAATCTTTTCGTCGAACTTACCCGTCAAGAAACCTAAGAAAAATAATCGCACTCGTGCTATTTGCTTCTCGACGAAACCCTCGGCACTCTGCTCGACGTAGAGCTCGTCAACGACGCTTATCTGAACTTCCTCCATCTTGTAAGTTAGTGCCCGATCTCGATGCGCCGCAAGTCTGAAAAGCGCTTCCTCTATCGCGTTCGAAAATTGTTTCATGTCCTCGTACTGTTGCGAACCTAATTTGAACAGTTGAGATATCTGGAAGATAAAGTTATTTTCCATGTATTAAAAATTGTGATAAAAAGCTTTTTTTATGTCACGAAGATTAACACTTTAAAGCACGATGGTAACTCACGTTACTACCTCGATTTTTTCGAATTTTGCCAATTTGTTTACTTTGTAACGTATTCAGATCCGGTTTTATGCACTTTTTAGTTACTTTAGTGACGAAAGAACATAAAAATACAGTGTGATTGGCATAATTGTTTATAATATAATATTTATAAATTAGAAAAAACTTAAAAAATGACGTTTTTGCTGGGAAAAATTAATTTTTTAAGAATCTATCCAAAGAAATAACTTGAAATTTAGTGACAGTTGGATTTTGGGGTCACTGATTACGAATCCGTTATTAGGTTTGCGAAATCAGTGACCCCAAAAACCCCCGAGTGAGAATTTTCACAATCATACGATCATTTGAAAAATCAAATTATTCAAAGGTTCAAGCCATGAAAATTGAAAAAACATCATCCCTACTCCTTGTGATCGAGGTGAAATAATTACAGCGAGTTGCTAATTTGGACTTTCTTAAAATGTTCATAAAATTATTTCGAGATAAATTAATTTTCACACCTGTGGGGCATGTTCGACCGGAAGTCCAAGTTTCTTGAGATCGCTGCCAAATTCTTTGACACCCTGATAATCGCCCTGTATCGCATAAGCGGCGAATTGACTTAATTTGTTGGTGAGCCTTTCAGCTTTTGTGACCTGACCGGGTCGGACACCTGGTCGTTCCTTGTAAAATATATATTGAAGCTTGACCGTGAATATTTTGCCATACTGATCGAACTGTTGAGCACCGATTTCCGAGACGGAGTAACAAGCCAACAGGGGCAACTCTTGAAACGGATCTTTGTCGTCCTTGCTGTTGAACAATTGAAGAACAGGATTTTCCACCTGATAACCGAGTCGCACGAAGATTTTCTTCCAGAATCTTTGTCCCGTGATTTTTTTCTTATTCGGCTGACGCAGTTGCATTTCCCAACCGTCGCCGGTATACGTGACTCTAGGAAAGTCCTCCAAAGGCTGACTGACGTCCTCGTCGAAGAGTGGCGTCGGTGGTGTTTCCTGTAATTAAAAAATTTCATATTTATCTTGAAAGTCTGATTCATCGACGATTTTTCATTTATCGGCAGGATAAATTAAATTATTATGAAAATATTTATAAAAATATTTAAACACAGAAAATATACCAATGTTTCTACGAATATTAAAAATATGCTGAATTAATATTAATATATTAATCTTTAAATTATTCGAATAGTTTTACCAACGTTGTAAAAAGGTTCTGAAATTTGATGAACTATAAATTCTAAGTTTATTAATAATATTTCTTTCGTCGTTTGAATTTTCATTGAATTAATTTTTTTTCTACGAATCGATAATTTTTTTTTTGATTCACACCTGCGAGTCCGTTCTCGTAATTTCACCGGTTTGAGCACTTTCCGTCGGTAGAACCGCCTCCTGAGCAAAACCAGCTGATTTATCGAAGGGATTAAAGCGTGGCGAGGAATCGTTGTAGGCCGAATTCTGTGGACTTTTTGGAGGTGGTGCTAAAACGGGTACCGGTCCACCTTCGAGAATCAAACCCTGATCACCTTCCTTCGGCCTGAATAAAAAACAGTAAAAATTTAACGTCGCTATAATTCGAATAATAAATTTTTTTTATCCATTCGTTTTTTTCACTCGCTTGATAAAAACGCTGAAGTCAGGTGCATCGTCCGAATCACCGGAGTCCGTTCTTCTTATCTTCTGATCTTGGGGCGGTGCTGTCATGCTCAGGAACGAATCGAAGCCCTCGTTCTCGCCGAAACCTGCGGTCGCATTTTCCGAACCCGCTACGGAAGAATCGCCCCAAACTGAGAAATAAAATAATAATAAAAATGTGTTATAATTAACGATAATAATTATTATAATTATTGTCAATTCTATAATTCAATTAATTATTAATCGATTGAATTATAGAATATTATCGAATGTTCAACATTAGTTGATATTTAATACGACAAAAAATATTTTATGATAGTAGAATTTGAAATAATATCAATTGAGTTGTGTTTCCAACATTTCGTAATTAAATTCCGTCGTAAAATTTCTAGAAACATCCATATGAATAATTAATCACTGATATTAATAATTAATCGAATTCTTATGAAAATTAATCAAACTCTTATGAAACTTACTTGAAATCTCATCAAAATAAATCGAACTCTTATGAAAATTACTTGAAAACAAAATTATATAAAAACGGTCGATCCAAACGTCTAACAATATCAATGCAAAATGTATTTATCAAAAAAACAAAATTCTACCGTCACTGGAAGTGTCCATAGCGACTTGTCCACCCCCAAAAGCATCGAAGAACGGATCGTTAGCGGCCTCGGGCTCGGCAGCTTTGTCGAATTTCGTCGCGAAAGCGTCGAAGGCATCGCCGGTCTTCTCGATCGCTTTCGTCGTAGCGGCAAAATCATCGAGCTCGTCGTGTCTGTAACTCTCGGAAGCTGGAAATTCAGCGCCTGGCAACGGACTCGTCGAGACGAGACCGTCGACCTCGTTGGTCGATCTCGAAAAATCGCCGAGCAAATCGGAAGCGAATACGTTGCTGGTATTGTCGCTGCTGAGAATCGAGACATTTTCCGAATTTTGTCCACTGGAGAAAACCGTCTCGTCGCCGAAAATACCGACTGGAGTCGCGCTCAAGAAAGGCGTCTCGTGAATCGTTTCCGTCGGAACGCTCGATTCGACGGTCGTCGCTGGCGTCGTCGTGTCAGCTATGGAAAAAAAATTCGTATCCTCGGTCGACGCCTGGACCGTCTCCGTCGACGTTTCTTCAACGAAATCGAAACCCGACGACACTGGGACTGGCGTTGATATTACGCTCGTATCGGCCGCTGGAAAATAAATACGTTTACATTTTTTATCCATATTTAAAAAAATGCAATTTTTATTTTACGAAAAAATCCAATTTATTTTTAATTATTTCGATCATTCAACAATCATTCAGTTTCGATTAATCTTCTCGTTGAAAAATTCAAATTACAATTAAATTCCAGTTAAATTTAATTGTTAATTGAAAAAAATTTGATTTTTGATAAAAGCATAAGATTTCAATTAAAATGAATTAATTAAATTAATTCATAATTTTTATAATTACTTGATTTCATTATTAAGTAATTTAATCGACAATTGAATTTAATCAATTTACTTATTTGATTAATTAATAATCGACTAATTAATAATTAAAATCAGTTTTTAACAGCAAAATTCCATTATTTCTAAAAAACAAAAATAGTCAACCGATTTACCTGAAAAGGCTGTAATTTCACTGTCGATCGAGGATCTCTTGTCGCCCTGCCCCTCGAGGAAGCTTTCGTCCACGTTCACCGCAACGCCATAATCCTCCTCCTCCTTGTTAACCACGTGATCGTCAACCGTGGCAAAAGGATTTTCCTGAATATGAGCCGTCGTATCAACGATCCCAGTGGCAAAGGTCGTATCGGTGCTGGAAACGAGTTGAGTCGTCGTATCAAGACCGATATTAGCCCCGGTAAACATCGACGAATTCTCGCTATTCGGGACATCGAAAAGATCCATAATGTCCTGATTCTTCGAGGTGACGATCCTGCTATCATCAGGAATGAGATCTGGAACGTTGGCGTCGACGTCGAGAAGATCGGCAAAACTGTGCTCTGGTGTCGGTGATGGTGAATGCATCAAGGTCGGACTAGGAGTTCTCGTGGCTTGAAGACGATCCAACAAGTGATTAGAGGTCGCGTCCATAGCGCCGGTCACCGAAAGGATGAGATCTTTCGTATGTTTCGGTGGCAAAGGTGGATGAGGTCTGGGTGGGGGTGGAGGTCTCGCTGGTAGCGGTCTACCATTTTTCTTCTCGCTGACAGGCGGAGGAACTTCCGGTTTCTCGATTTCCTGGGTCGTACCAAAAATACCGATCGGCGACGATTGGACCTCCGGTTTCTCGACTTCACCCGTATCGAACAGATTCTGCTCGATCGGCGTTTCTTCGAGACCGAAAAAATTCCCCTGGGTAGAACTGTAAGCCTCGACATTTGTATTGGTCGTTTCAATGGTTGGAAATGGCTCAGGTTGAGTCGTTTCCACTCCGAAAAAGGCGAAGGGATTGGTCGACTCGCTGGTTGGCTGATAGGTCGTTTGGTCCGTGGTAAAATTGAGAAATGGGTTTTCCCCACTTCCGGTCGACTCGGTAAAGTCCTGGAGGAATGGATTCGAGGCCTGCTGAGTCCCTTCCGGCTCGACAGGATAATCGTCCATCAAAAATGGATTTCCTCCTTTGGACGCCATTATGAAAATTTCGTTACCCTTCTTTTAATTAATAAATATCGTTTGTAAAGAAATATATTCGACAAATATCCTTCTCTCTGTATTTATTTATCCATGAACTCGGACTCGAGTAGTTTGAGCTCGGTTCTTCCTGGTCCAATACTTGCGAAACTCGTGTCGAAAGGATCGTCGCTGTCCTGGATCGATTCCCGTTTGTTCAAAGGTGTGAGAACCTTGTCGCCAGGATCTTGACCTTCGAGGGATAAAAAGTCCTTGAACTCCTTGACCTCGTCGGCTCTGGGATCAAAGTCGTCCTCGTCCTCGTTCAAGGACGGCCTGGCGGAAATCTTGTCCAGGTCTATGTTGTTCACTCTGACGTTTTGTACCTCAAGAGGTAATTGGCTAAGTTCGTTCTCCAGCAATTTCAACTCTGCCCTGCCCGGAAAAATATTCGTCGCTATGGAAGTGTCGAAAGGATCGGCGTAGGATATCTCGTCGATATCGTTACCGATCCCCTTTGTTTCAATGTGTGGAGTCAAAGGTTTCGCGTCGACCTCGACCTCGGCGTCGAGAAGACTCTCCTGTCTTCTCGTCTCGGTTTTTCTCCTGTGAGCAGCCTCGTTGACCTCGAACACGTCCGGTCTACCCCCGACCTCGTATTCCTCGATCAAGGACGCTTCCGTTTCTTTGACCTTGAAATTCTTGGGCCTCAAGGAAGTCGCGCCAAAATCGCTCTGTCTTCGACCTCTCTCCGTTTCACTAGGATTTCTCGGATCAAAATCGTGATCGCTTATACTGTGTTTCAACCTCGTTGTCTCCTGTCTCGTCAATAATTCCGACTCGATCAACTTCAGTTCCGTCTTACCAGGCGCGACCTTGGCGACGAAACTCGTGTCGAACGGGTCAACGATCTCCTCGACCGGTTCCTCCTCCGGAAGTCCGTCTTCCAATGACTTTTGGGAGTAGTAAGGCGTCAGTGGCTTGGACGATATGGATTTTTCCTCGTCGCTGGTCTGCAGAAGGTCAGGACGCTTGGAGGGCGTCGGAAGTTCGAAAGCGACGCTCTTTCCACCGAGACCTAGTGCTTCCGGTCTAGAGGGTTTTCTGCTCGGAGGTCCTGTAGGAACTTCCTCGTGACCTTCGGACTCGAAGCTTACCTGGAAACTAGACCTTGCCGAAGGCTGTTGAGGTCGAGGTGGAGGACCCGACGATTTCTGGTTTATCTCCTCCTCCTCCTTCCTGGGATCGAAATCGTCGTCGTCGAGGCTGTCGCCCTTAACGATCTTCCGATCGTCACCGAGAAGCTCCTGCTCGAGGAACTTGAGCTCGGTCTGTCCCGGTGGTAGTTCACGAACGCCGGAAGTGTCGAACGGATCGACGTAGGTTATCTCGTCGTCGGGCTCGATCGGTTTGTCACTGAGCCCAGCGAGATCGGTACAGGAACCGCCGAGCAAATCCTCCTCGTCCTTCCTACGTCTGTCGACGTTGGACTTGCTCGAAGGATCGCTGCTCAACAATCCTGTCTCGTAATCTCTCCTCAATCCAGCCGGATCCGTCAACGAGATCGAAACTTCGTTGAGCGGTAATTCCTCCAACTCTTTCTCGATGAACTTTAGCTCGGTCTTACCAGGGACTATATTGTCGGCGAATGTGGTATCGAAGGGATCTTCCTCGTTGACGAACGCCGCGACCTCAAAGGCTGCCTCGATTATCTCCGACTCGAAGTTCAACCGATCGTCGCCCTTGGAACCGAAAGGATCCTCCGCCTCGTCGAGACGTACCACAGTCTCGTCTATTCCATTCCCAAGGTCGAATTCCGCATCGTCAAGGTCAGGTATCTCTTCTAGCAAAGTTTTCTCCTTGAGAATCTCAAATTCCGAGATGTCGAAGATGGCGGGGTCGTGCCCTTGCTCCACTTGACACGAACCGTTGGTCACCGGTGTCACCGGTCTGGGAAGGACGCTCGGTAAATTGGCAAGGTCGATCGGTACGTCGGGAAAATCGGTATCGTCGTCGAGCAAAGTCTTTCTCACCTCGAAACTCTCGCTGGTTTCGGCGATCGGTAGCGAATCGATCTCCTCGAAATCGACGTCGTCGAGCAAAAGATCGTGCGACCGATTTTTTCGAGGTCGAGATATTTTACACGTGCTAACGTGATCGATCCGACCCGAGAGTACCTCGACCGCGTTACCAAGACTCACGAGCTTGTTACCTTTCTTATCTACCGTCTTCAATACCTTATCGGCGTTTGTAGTGTCGAACGGATCGTCCCCGATTTCCTCCTCGGTCGGACTGTCCGGTATGTAAGCTAATTGCACGTCGATGTTTTGAAGAACGTCGACGTAAGTCGTGTCGAAGATGTCTTCCTCGGCCGAATCATCCTGATCCTCGTCGTCCTCTGGTACCTCGACGAAACCTTCCTCGGTCACTCCAAGCTCGCGAGTTTTCTTACCGATCTCTCGCTTTCGACTCTCCTCGTTCTCATCGTCACCCTCGCTATCCTGCGCCTCTTTCTCGATAGGATTTCCGTCTCTGTCGAAACCCACCCACCGCTTCGCCTTGCTTCTCGCCTCTTCCTCGACCGCCTCGGCCTCCTTCTTCTCCCGATGTTTCTGATCCTCGATCGGTGCTTTACGTTGAAAAAACGATGTCGATTTTATACGATCCAAGTCACCCTGGGTCTTTCTCAATACCGAGTCGATGCCAGCGGTTAGAGCTTGAAACTTTTGCCACTCGTCCGAACCGGACGCTGCCTCGACGCTCGACGACCCTTCTTGACCGACCACGGCACCTGAATCCGCGGCTGCTTTCACTTGGGCTTCCGCCCTCTCGCGTCTGTAACGCTCGAGCTCCTCCGGATCGAACTCGTCCTCCTCGGCTCCCTTCTTTCCCTTCTTCGGCTTTTTCTTCTTCTTCAGGCCCTTGGCTAGCTTGTGCATCCTCTAACAGCTACCGTGGTGTGGGGGAGGCCTCTGTGTGTCAAAAATTCATTTTCGTTTTTTTGGGGGGTTTTTTTTATCATCCGCTCACTAAATGTCGCTTAACCTAGAAATTTATTTTTCCAAGGGAATAAAATTGTTGTGCCGATTTTTTTAAATAAAAACAAAAAAACAAAGCTTTCGCCCAAGGGAAGAAAAAAATGGAAAATTTGTTGGTATTTTCATTTTTATCTATTTCCGACCGAAGAAACGTTTCCTAAATTTTCGATAAAGAAGCTTCTACCCCCAGGAGGCAAGAAAAATATAAATAAAAACCTGTTCGATCGAAATCGTTTCGATTCCGAGACAGCTTCTTAACATTATCCACACATAAAATCTAATTTTCAAGATTTTCACCCTTTTTCTTCAAATTACCAATTTTCATCGACCGACAAAAAAGAAGTCTGAAATATACGAAATTAAATTCACCATCAAACACACACCAGCGACGAAAGTTTCCCGATCGATCGATTAACGCGTCCCGATTTCAATAGTCAACGCGACATCTCATCACGTTCGCGTCTTGACCGAATGCGGTCTACGAGTATACTGCGAGAGAAAAACGGAAACTATAATAATAAAAACAAAATTTAAAAAAAAAAAAAAAACTTAATATCATCGCTTCTGTGTATGATCGGGCTTGTGGGATCTTTGCCAGAAGCGAGCGATCGATCCGGCTCTTGACGCATCGAGGGAACGTATAGCACGTATTCGCGCTCTCTGGCTTAAAGAGGATGATTATTAATGAGAACGCCGTACAAATTGAAACGTGGCTTATGTAAATTTTCGTATACGTTTGTTACGTTGTAAACCAGACGCTCCCTCGTCGTCGCTGGAACACGAAACTCGTGATGACGAGTTAATAATACGAGAAGAGTTAATCCCTAATCGCACCATCTCGCGCTTTATTTCATTTGGCCCAATTGATTTTAATGTATTTTTATTATACTCGCGTTATTTTCGTATTTTTAATAAAAATATGTTTCTAGAGGAAATTTGTTTATGTCGAGACGCTGTAAGTGCTTGTAGGTTAAGTGTGATGTGTTTTTTTTTTCGTATAATAGAGGTAAATCTATATATAGAGGTCTATAGACAACGTAAAATTAGCTATAGATTGTGCGAATTTAGCTATAGATCGTGAAATTATCTATAGATAAATTTATCTATAGATGACCGATATAAATCAAGGAATTGTCTATAGGTGACAGATTTATTTATAGATAATGGAGTGATCTATATATAAAGGTCTATAGGCAATGTAAAATTAGCTATAGATTGTGCGAATTTATCTATAGATCGCGAAATTATCTATAGATAAATTTATCTATAGATGACCGATATAAATCAAGGAATTGTCTATAGGTGACAGATTTATTTATAAATAATGGAGTGATCTATATATAGTATATAGACAACGTAAAATTAGCTATAGATTGTGCGAATTTATCTATAGATCGTGAAATTATCTATAGATAAATTTATCTATAGATGACCGATATAAATCAAGGAATTGTCTATAGGTGACAGATTTATTTATAGATAATGGAGTGACCTATAGATAGCAGATTCATCTATAGATTACAATTTTATCTGTAGATAATCAATTTATCTACAGATCGGAAATTTATCCATAAATCACAGATGTTTCGATCAATCACGAATTTGTCTCCAACCCATATAGATCTATCGTTAGATAACATTATCTACAAGATAATAAAGTATCTGTAGATAAAGATGATATCATCTATATCGAGAAATCGATTTAAACTTTGAAAGGTGGCAGAAATCACCCCGCGATCTAACTAGCGACGTAAAGCATCGAAAGCTCGTACCACCTCGAACTATCGCCGAGTTTGCTGCGTGTTCGTCGCGAAGGAAACATCCCCTATCTACCCCGAGCTACCCCTTGCCGTCTGTGAAATGATAAGAAAACTTGAGCGAAGTACGTGACACGAGACTATGATCGATATTAAAAAGTAAACGAAAGAGGATGTCGTCGAGACGAGCCTACGAGCTTCTATCACTATTAATCGGAAATAAAAACTAGCAACGCACTCGACTACTTTTACAGGGATGAAAAATCTAATTTAACTTTAAAAACGTGAAATTTCAAGATTGACAAAACATCAAGCGAATGCTAAAATTGAGAGAAAAACAAAGTCGAACAAATGTTTGAAAAACGAATAATATTCAATTTTTTTATTTCTTTTTTATCATAATGAAATTTTGATTAATTCGTCTTCAATTTTTGTTTCGTACGACGTTGATCAAAATGGAAAGCCGATGTAACAGTTTTGTCAAAACGACGTCTAGCTAAAATTCATCGACTTCAATCCCCTCCTTTTCAATTCTCGTTACATTTTCCACCCCCTTTTTTTCGTGAATCGGCCGCCATATTTTTTTTTTGTTTTTTTTTTTCATTTTTTCATCTTTTTATTTAGCTCAAATCGTGAAATAGGGTCTCGCGTGAAAAAAGAAAACAAAGGTATCGGCGTTTCGTCATTCTCGTCTTTCGAGCGCGGATAATCGAATTTGACCCAGTTCGTCATTCGGTGAATCGCGAACTGGGCGCTCGACGCTGGCGGCGAGAGAGCACGCTGTTTCGAGAATTATCGATCGTAAGACTCGCGACGTTCTCTCTCTCTGTCTCTCTCTCTCTCTCACGTTTCCTCTTTCGTCGTTCGTCCGCCAGCCCCTCGCGGTGTCGTCGGAGCAACGAGGGGGTTGAAAATGACAGAGAAGCGAACGCGACGAAAAAAAAAAAAAAGAAAAAGGACCTTCGTTCGTCTGAAAAATAAATCGTAAGGCAATTGCCTTTCATCACGCATTAATTAAATTCTCCGTGAATCGAGCACTCTCTTATTGAAAAATGGCGAAGGGGTTGGTTAACGAAGATTGCCGGTACCGGAAGTTGCCCCTACCTGTATAATTTTTTAGTTTTTTTTTCCTTTGAAGAGAGACAAGGTCGAGTTAGATCAATCAACTTTGACATTAATGACAAAATGTTAAACATTAAAAATTTCCTGCTGATGTTTACAATTTACAAAAACGTGCAATTTTTATACTTTTTTCAAATTGATTTTTATGCATTTTTCTTGCTATTTTCTGACGCAATTTTCAAACATATTGTTTAAATGCAATTATTTATTTATTTTTATGCACTCTTTGGTCCAATTTTCTTATACAATTTTTCTGCATTTTTTTAAAAAGCATTTTTTTAATTTTATTTTTATGCAATTTTCGAGTGAACTTTTTTCGATCCAACTTACTTATTGTTTTAATGCAATTTTATTATGCAATGTAGAGAAACTGGATCGAGGAAGAAAAAAAATACACTTTCCTCTCGCACTCGGTCACTTTTCGATTGATCCGTGTCACTGTAACGCGTCAGACACGATCAGTTTTCTCTTTCTCAACCCCAAGCGTTTCCTCTCATCGACGAATACGAATAATAGAAAAGAATGAAACAACAATGAAACAGCAACGAGGGCGATAAGCGACGAGAAATTGGAACGTCGTAGACGTCCTTGACGATGAACAGAGAAGAACGTGAATACACGTCGTTTAACGTTTTACGTGTTGGACGATACGACGAGACTGAACTTGGGCGACTGTGGGTATTCTCGGTGCGTGAGCTTTTGCGAACGATGACGGAGTGCGAGAAACCCCGACGGCGGAAGAGAGAGCTTCCTCAGAGTCAAGGCCGATATATAGAAAATAATCTCGAAGAAAAAAATCAGAAACTAAACTATTGTTTTTCTTAATAAATTTTATTAAATTTATTTACGTTAATAATAATATAATTTTAATAAAGAAAATTTTGAATGATTCAAAAATTTAAATCTTTTTTTTACAATTTCTCGACACGATGAAATAATTTTTACATCCCTTATCAGGGTGAAATAAAGGCATGAGGTTTCGGAGACGAACTTTATTTTTTCAACCCTTATCTGGAATTTTTTCATCCCTTATCTGGCATTTTTTTCATCCCCTATGGGGTGAGAAATCATGTTTTCATCCCTTATTGGTCGTAAATTACTTTTACGACGATTATTGCTCGCAAATTATTTTTTCATCCCTTATCCGTCAAAAAATCATTTTTTCATCCCTCGTTAGTTGAAAATATTCTGTTTCACCCTCTCGATAAATAAAGCAAACTTTCACATTAGTTTTTTCGACCAAAACTGCATATTACAACCCTCGACAATAACGATTTTCATCCCCCTCCGTAAGCCCGAATATTAGCGCAAAACAATTTCTGCCTCCTGGATAAATTAATGTCTACCGGCCACTCGCTCCAATCAATTTTTTAAATCGTATCTCGAAAAAAATTAATGAAAAAAATATTCACCCTTAAACCGGAAGAGTCGAAGGGGTGGTAAGGGTGAGGAAGGGACGGAGGAAAGAAGGGTCGAGGAATGACGAGCGTGGGCGTATTGGAGCTTTTCGTTATAGCGCGTCTCCCCCCTGGAAGCCGAAATGCCAGCCGAGACAGAGAAAGAGAAAGAGAGAGAGAAAAAAATATAGAAAAAACAAAAAAAAAGAGAAAGAGAAAGAAAGAGAGAGGGTCGATATACGATGACTACTTACGAATAGAGCCTCATCAGCCACATTGATTCGGTGCACATTTTATTTGCGTCATCATCCCACGAGCTTGGCCACCATTTGGAAGAAACCGAACTAGTCGAAGCGAAAAGAGAAAGATTAAACAAAAAGACAGAAAAAAGAAGAAGAAATGGAGAACTCGCGTTCGGGTAAAATTCGCAAGATTCGTCTTAGCGGGAACGTCGAAGGGATTTTATTTATTTATTTTTTTATTTCTTATCCGAATGGCGACGATTATCGATCGTTGGTACTGTTGTTGTTGTTGTTCTTTTTTTTATCTTTGTGCTCAACTTGATTTTATTGATTAATTTTTTTTTTTAACACACGAGAAATTATCGTCTTTTTTCTATTTTTTGTTTTGCCCGTGTTAAACCGTGTAAGAGCCGGAGAGCCAGCAAGGCTCTGGTCTCTCACTCGCCGTAGAGACGAAGGCGACTCACCTCGTACGTCTCTCCGGCTCGGCACGGCCTGAGCTATTTCCAGCATCGATCCGCCTCGCGGAGAATGCTTTGCGCACACCCCACCGCCCCCGTATATACCGAGCGTGAGCCAGAGTCGAAGAGGGAGGGAGATGGCTGATGGAAAACCGAGGGGCGGTCGAGCTTCGGGCAACGCCGGCCCGAAAAGTCAGCCCTCGTGATATCACCATGGTTATGTTCTCTTTATCTATCTCTTTCTCTCAATCGTCGTAAACCGCGAAAATCTCGAGAATTTCGAAAGGGTTGTAAATTTTTTTCCTTATTTTATTAGTATTTTAGCAGTCAAGGAAAATTTTAACGAATTGTGACCTTGAATACTAGGGCGAAAAAATTGTCGATTTTTATTTACGACAATTCGCGGTTTAGGGGTGGTTTGATACTTTGTTATCTTTTTTTCAAAATGATTTTACAGGTGTGTTTGCAAAATGTAAATTTTCTGCGTGGACCAACTGTGACGTTCATGTACGTAGTTTTTAAAATGTTACTGGTTGAAATATTTAAAAACATGAAAGTTTCATTTTTATAATTTTTCGAACGATTATATGTTGAAAATGAGGAATAAGAGGTGTATTAGTATTCTACGGGACATTTTCATGATTGCCCTATGAAAGCCGTTTGGACGACGAAGAATTTTCATGTTTCGACCAACCCTAAGTGCCGGAAGTGGACTTTAACTACTGACGACTTGCATCGTAGCAGGGATAAAATTTAATTTCTTTAGAATGGCTTTTTAGGTAGCTTTCTGAATGGAAAATATTGTGTAAATCACGAATACGATTGTCTTGTTCTTATTTTTTCGTCTTTAACAAATTTAAGACTTCGTTAAAAAGAAAAAGAGCAGTATTTCTACTTGGCACTTCTTGCGACTCCTAGAGAAAATCAAAAATCAGAAGGATTCTTCTTTTATATTTAGATACAGATTGAACTGCACATGTGCGACATAAAATACCGGCGCATGCGCATTGCGAACTCTCGGAGAAATAACAATGGCCGCCGTCGGAATCTCGAAGCGTAGAAATCTCGAGTAAATAATAATAATGAGATAATAAGTGGCATGTACAAATGCTTCTCGCAGTTCGCTGTTTATCCCCGTGAGCCAGTGAGAAGCACAATGTCGTTGTGACGAATGTTCTCGTTATCTGTCTTAATATTTCGAATAAGAACGAGGGAGACTACGGGAAGTACGAGTATTGATAACAGATGTCACTTTGTGTGAGTGAAATCGCGTCTGCCGCAACAAAATATATAATTTGACCACTGTGCAATTGTAAACGAGAGATTTCCGGTCTAGTGCGCTCTTTTTGGTTGATGGTTACGATGTTATTATTCTGTTCCGTACGAACGCGAAGTGGTGCAAAACGGAGGAAAAATCGGAGCGTAAGCGACGTTCGAAAAAGTGTTTCCGCAGCATTGCCGCTGTTGATCGTATGTCCTTGATAAGACTCTGAAAAAGTCCTTATAATCGTCGAGCCCTATCGTACAATTCGAGACCCAGGATTGAATCTTCGAATCGCGATCTCCGTCCAAATAAACCCTCGATCGAATTGGGCTCGTTATTCAATCGTTCATACGAAGAAGTAATATTTTGATGCGAGGTTATGTTCGATGATCGCTCGAAAGTCGTTACTGTACCAGGAATACGATGATATTATTGATATGGTAAGTTCGCTCTCACAATTCAATACTTCTTATCATAAGAATATGAGAAAAAATAAAATTTCGTAATTTACACATTGGTTTCCTCACAATTTTTATCTCGATCGCGAACATTTCTGTATCTGGAAACGTCTCAGTCTTCTCTGGCCTCTTCGTTGAGGAACAAATGTTGCCGAGAGAAACTTACAATGACGAATAAATCAAATTTCCATTTTGCACAGACTTTTCATTTTCAGGATCGATCACACGTTTAATTGTTCACTGATTATTCTCTTTTCCTTCCGCAAATTCACTAATTTCTCGATTTTTTAAAGAATGAATATTTTTATTTTCAAGAACACATAACGAATACAAAAATAACAAGAAGCGCTAATTCACCATTTTTGTGTACTTGTTTCAGGAGTCAAAATACAGGAAAAGGAAGATTTTAGGGTGAAACGAAAATAAATAGTAAAAAAAGAATAATACACGAGCCGATGGATGCACTAGCTATATGCAGTCAGGTTATGGTAACGTTTGCGTGCGCAAAACTGCGACAAAGAATAACAACGGGTAGTCCGATAACAAACAAAAACAAAATTCGACTCCCTTCTCTAACCCTCGGCTAATTGATTCAAGGATGAGAACATTGTCACGGTCGTGCTTAAGGAAGAACCCGGCGAGAGATACGGTCAGTCTTACATCGAGGATATCTGCACGGGAACGTTTGGAAAGGTTTTCCTACCGATCGACAGTCATGAAGGGGATTTCACGGATGAAATGGTGATAAGATAATCAGAGAAAACAGTCTATACAAAAAATAATAAACACGAAACAGTAAAATAACAAAATTCCCACAAAAATAAAAAAAATTTTTAAAAAACAAGATCGAGATATTCGAGAGACGTAAAAATTCCGATTGCAGGTCAAGCTGGAACTAGAGAGTCAATCGAGCGGACATCATTGCTGGGCTGCTCAATTAGCGACCACGACATTGTGCTCGGGTTCCCAAACCGACGAATCGAGCCAAAAATCCGCTGATCGCGAAGACCCGGAGGAACAAGAAGTTGAGGAGGAGGAGGAGGAGGAGGAGGAGGAAGAACACGTCGCGGAGGAGGAACATTGCGACAACACGGAAAAGGACAAAGACGAAGATTCCCCGGATCAGCCAAAATTCTACAAAGTCCAGTGTACCATTTGTAAAAAGTGGTTTCTCAACAACGATTCGATGATAACGCATCTGCGAAGTCACTGCGGCGGCGGTGGGAACGTCGCCGCTGGTGGCGATCAGTGTCAAGTATGTCACCAGACTTTTCAAGATAACACGAGTCTTCACGCCCATATGTTGACTCACGTGGGGATGAATCCGGTCGAATGCAACGTCTGCCAGAAGAGATTCGCTTACAAATGGTGTCTGAGAAATCACGTTCAAACTCACGCAACAACAAGCAACAATTGTTGTCCAACCGGAAGCGGGGTCGTCGTAGTCGCGAATTCCGAGCAAACCGGTGGAGGGATCGGAACCGGTTACAATTTCGATAATACGAACACCGAGGCAACGAGAAAAATGTACGAACGTACGAATCTCGTCGACGAAAGACGAAAAGATCCCATGAATAAAGTCGAGAACGAGTCACGAGGTGGTTTACGTTGCGACATATGTAAAATGCGTTTCAAAGATCGCGACACCCTCAATCGACATACTCTGATGCACATGAGCGAAACCCCTTACAAATACGACGTATTCTCGGCAACTTTTCGCGATAAACCAGAGTCGGATATGCGTGCGAATCCTCAAACAACGAAACAATTCAAATGCACACTCTGCGACAGATCTTTCGCTCAGCGAACCGCCCTTAACAATCATATGTTGGCGCACAGCGGTGAAAAACCTCACGCTTGCAACATATGCGAAAAAACGTACAAACGGAAATCCGAGCTCATCAGACACACGATGGTACACACGGGCGAGCGACCCTACGAGTGCAAGGAGTGCCTCATGACCTTTCGAGAAAAAGCCAAGCTCAATTCTCATATGCTCGTTCATACCGGCGAAAAACCTCACGAATGTTACATTTGTCACAAGGCTTGCGCACGTAAATCGGATCTCAACAGTCATATGCTCTCGCACACCGGTGGCCAATACGATTGTAAAGTATGCGACAAAATATTTACTCGTAAATCGGATCTCAACAGGCACACTCTAATTCACACAGGTGAAAAGCCATTCGCTTGCGAATTGTGCGACATGGCATTTCGCGAGAGAACAAGACTCAATTCGCACATGCTCGTTCATACGGGGGACAAGAGACACGCTTGTCACATATGCGGCAAAACATTTCGTGAAAAATCCAGTCTGAAGAAACACATGCTCGTACATACGGGCGATCGTCCTTACGAGTGTTTCGTTTGCAAGAAAACTTTTACCCAAAAAACAACTTTGAACAGTCACGTACTCGTTCACACCGGTGAACGTCCGTACGAGTGCGAAACGTGTCCTAAAGCGTTTAGGGAACGCTCGTCATTGAGAAAACATTCTTTATTTCATACTAGTAACGATAGAGGGCACGAGTGCAACGTTTGTTTCAAAAAATTTACTCACAAATCTGCCCTTGGCTCTCACGCGGCCATCGATCATCCCTCATAGCTCGTTCACGTTTCTTTAGGATAATTTGTTCTCGAGATTCACTTTTTAATCGTCGCCTCGACGTTTTAGAAGTGCCTAAAAGTGATTGACGCGCGGACGAGAAGATTTGCGTCGATTTTTGAAAAAAAAAATACAATAATAATAATAATAATAACGTCGAATTTTTGTGCAATTTAATGCTCGCTGTTGGAAACTTATCAACGTGCTACGTTTAATTTTGAGTTACGTTTTTGCAAAATATTATCTCCGTCGATGCTTTTAATCCCATCGATCATCGTTATAAGACTCGAAGAGTAAAAAAAATTACGATCGATACGTTTGAAAATGAAAGAAATTATTTTTTGTTCATTCGTTAATAACGGAAATTCTTTATCGCATGGAGTTTATCGCGTATTCTCGCTTGCGAATCCGGTTAATATATATTTTCCTGTCTCGCGCGAGTCTCACTTTTAGGTGTTTATAATCGTTCTCCTTTATTATTTTCCTGCATCGTGCCTATGTCGCTCTTCACACAATTTACCTCTTACGTACGTCGTTCCTGAAATCGAGACGTATTCGTGAAACGCCAAGCTTTTGTATAAAAAAAAAAAAAACAAGTAACAAATCCAACACGCCATGATAAGCGTTAATTGAGAGACTGCCGGGTCTAGAAATAACCGCGTGCGTGCGGTTTAAACGAGGAACGTTTACGAATCTAAAGCGAAATAACGATTTTGAGACATTTCTTTTCTTTTTCTTTTTTTTTCGTGTGGGCAATGTAAATAAACGCATTATGTTATAAATATGATACAAGTATGATGATAATGATATGAGGATGTTAATAAACGAAAAAAAACAAAAAAAACAGTGAGATGTCGAGGAAGAATGTGTGAGAAGGAATCATCCGTCGCCCAGATACATTATCGCAGTCTTATTGTAGCCGCAAACAGCCAAAATCTTTCCTCGCGGATGCCAACTTCCCGAAATAACGGTCATTCCTCTTGGTGACGAGTATTTCGTTGCGTCGCTACCCTCTCGCCATTCGAAGATAAAAGGACTCTCTGTAAAAATTGCCAAACAGGGAGAGATCGGATTCCAGCATGCGCCTGCGCGAAACAAAAGAAGGTTATTGGTTAAAACTGTACTTCTGACGAAAATCCGATGGATTATCGACCAATCGCGCTTTAGCTCACCGGAAATGGGTCTTTTGAGCAAGACATGATCGACACTGTCTTCCACGATATTCCATATCCACATCGTGGAAGAGTAAACCTGATGTCTTAAGGCTAAATAAGAACCGCAGGAGCTCCAGACGAGAATATCAAAGCCGGCGATGAAAAGTACGTCGTTGTTGAGGCTCGTCGCTATTGGAATGTTTATTGGTCGTTCGTTCACCTCGTTCACTGAAGATTTGACAAGAAGATGGAGAAAGAAGATTAAAAAGAAATTAATTAATTATAATCACGTTTGCGATCTAAAGAATTGTCTGACTAAAAAAAAAACATTTTAGCTGTGATAATTACTCGTTTGCTTCTCCGTTTGCCCACTGTTTAAATTCGTACTCCTTGCGCTGATCGTGCTCTCTCTGTATACCCTGCCGAGATAATCGGCGTCCTTTATTACAGGCTCACAGCGCAACTTCAGTATTGGCTTCCATGTTACGTAATTCAGAATTACGATCTGCAAGGATTACCAAGTTTTGGATAGTAAAAAAAAAAAAATTTCATAGGTTAGAAATAATGTTGGCAGTAGTAAAGTCACATGTCTCTTCGAAATCGTTAAAATTACATATATAGACACGAATAAAAAGATAATTCGTAATATTGTCAATAGTTGGAAGAAACGAATCAGTTTTTTAATCTATAAACGAAGAATCGTGAAAATTTGCTTCTTTGAGTTTCTCAAAATTATTTTCGTGAACTTTATTATTATGCAGCTACAAGTTTACGTACTGTTTCATTGAATGCAGCGAGCGCGAGTAACTGACCGCTTGGACCCCAAGCAATTTTGTCGATGCCTCTCGGTCCGTGATAAGCTTCCTCGTTTTGAATTCCCGCGTTTTTCAGACTGCTCGGGACTTCCGGCTCAAAAGCGCCCACGTGACTATCGCTCGTCGTCGAATATACCAACAGTTTCGCTTGTCCGCTAATTGAACACCATATGCATAATAATTCACTGTTCGGCGACCAGGAAAGTCCGTCGATCGCGCTTAATTTCTCACACAATAATTTCTGTAAGAAAAATTTAAGTTCAATCTCAACAACATCGACTAACTTCAGGTCTCTCCCCATAGTACAGATTTTCGACAGTACGCGGCGCTGGCGTCTATCGAAACCGAGCTCACCCGAGTGACTCGGGCAAGCAGCATTGTGTGCTAAAAAAAAAATACATTACATACATATAGTGCCGCGCACAGCTGACCACGTGTGTGTTTATCTCATATACACCGGTGTCAGTCACGTTGTTATCCAAAGTTTGTGCCCCATTTCCGTAGTTTTTTTAAATAAACAACGGAATAAAAAAGAACATCACGAAATTTACTCAACAATGGACGAAACGAGTTATATCTCGTGTGCCTGTAATCGTGTTCCAAATTCCGCCGATTGGGGTGGAAATGGTCTTGTCTGTTACGGCGCATGTAACGCAATAGCATTGTACGATCCCTCGTATGGCGAGATCGGCAGAGTGACACACACGCTTCACAAACACACGGCACGTGTTAACGTCGTTCGATGGATAAAAAGAAATGATAGAAAATCGGAAACAGAACTTTTATCGGCTTCGACAGACGGCACCGCGATCATCTGGAGCGCCGAGGGTAAAACCTATGTTCCTACATCCATTGCGAACGATGGTAATCCTCTAACGATCGCTGACGCCGTTTATCTTCAAGAATCTTCGCTCGAAACCAATTATCCCGAATTATTACTATGCACTGCGAGCACGGAGGGAATTTTTGTCCTATGGCATAGAGACACGGCGCAAAATCTCTCAAAAATTCAAACTTTAACTTTTGGACGAAGAATTCCAACCGAGGCTCGTCTCTCGTTTTTACCAGATTCTAAAACGCCTCTTGTCGCGATCGCCGTAGATGACTGTACTATACACATCTATTGTCAAGATCTATCCGACGATGGAAAAATACAATTCGTTCAAAGTCAAACCCTGCAAAATCACGAAGATTGGATAAGATGCATGGATTTCACTCACGATTCTGAACACAATTGTTTTTTGGCAACCGGTTCGCAAGACAGTACCATACGCCTATGGAAAATTTATGTCGATCACGAAGATGTTGCCGTCGAGATGAAGGACGTGACGCAGAGAAGAATCGAAAGATGTGCAAAGAAAGACGAGGCGCAGAGAAGAATCAAAAGATTTACGGTGGGAAATGAAACATACGCGATTACTCTCGAGTCGATACTGAGCGGTCACGAGCATTGGGTCTATGGAGTCCACTGGCATCCTCCTGTATTTTCCACGAGCGACAAAAAACTTCTCAGACCGATCACTCTTCTTTCCTGTGCCATGGACAAGTCCATGATCATCTGGGAACCCGACACTAAACACGGCGGTGTCTGGCGCGAAGCGGTTCGTGTGGGCGAAGTCGGTGGTAATTCGCTAGGATTTTACGGTTGCAAATATTCACCGGACGGTCTTAGTATCCTCGCTCACAGTTATCAGGGCTCTTTTCATTTATGGAAGTATCAGGAGAAAGAAACCGCATGGGTACCAAGAGTCGGACCAACTGGTCATTTTTCAGGAGTCGTTGACCTCTGCTGGGACCACAAGGGCAGGTGAATCTAGCTTTGATATATTTTCTCATTCAAATATCGATGATTTTTCACGTAATACTTTCGATAGATTTTTAGTAAGCGCGAGCCTCGACCAGACGACCAGAGTTCACGCGCCTTGGAAGACAAACGAGGGTGACGCTTGGCACGAGATTAGTCGTCCTCAGGTTCATGGATACGATTTAAGCTGTCTCGCGATGTTAGGACCTTACACATTTGCCTCCGGGGCGGAAGAAAAAGTAGTACGGGTTTTCACCGCACCGGCGACTTTTCAAAAGTATCTCTCGATGATCGCAAATACGGACGACTGGGAAGGAAAATTAACAGAAGGTGCATCCGTGCCGGCTCTCGGTCTAACGAATAAAGCGTTGTTCGACGATGGAGCTGGTAACGATAATCGTATGAGCGATCTCGATTACAAACGCCTGCCTACGGAGGAAGAATTGATAAGGCACACCCTTTGGCCCGAATTGCAAAAACTCTATGGTCACGGTTACGAGATATTTTCCATAGCAAGCAGACGGGACGGAAGTCGATTCGCTACAGCTTGTAAATCGGCAACCGCCGATCACGCTCCGATTATCATTTGGTGCACGAAAACTTGGTCTCAGGTGCAAAAAATTGCTTCTCATCGTTTGACCGTGACACAGATGGCTTTCTCACCTGACGACTCGCATCTCGTCTCTGTCTCGCGGGATAGACGATGGAGCCTTTGCCGTGTTAATGAAAAAGGCGATTACGAGATCGTGGCTGAAAGTACGAAAATCGGCGCATTACATGCGAGAATAATTTGGTGCTGCGCATGGACCCACGATTCGAAATATTTCGCGACTGGCTCGCGAGACGGTAAAATCGGCATTTGGAGCATCGAGCCAATCGTACTTGAAACTGGGAAACCTTCAGCGAGCTTAGAAATCAAAGACTCGTCGATAACGGCGATTGCCTTTGCACCTTTCGCTTATTCACATGATTCCTACGTTATTGCGCTTGGTCATGACGATGGTCGAATTGAAGTGCGCAAAATCGTTTTTAATAACGATAATGTCGATTGGCGAATTTACGCCCAATACGACACGCTGAAAGCTCATCATTCTACCGTTAAGAAACTCGCGTTTCGACCGACAGATGGCGCAGTTTCGAACGAAACAAAGATCGTGCAATTAGCGAGTTGTGGAATGGACGATACATTGAAAATTCATGATATTTGTATCGCGGATCTTGAAGCGTTGTAAATATGTAATTATTGTGATTACGAATTATTTCGTTAATACATTGTGACTATTTTCTTTCGATTCTTGATATTGTTTCATTTCATTGAAGACTCCTCGACGAGATAAAACGTTTGGTTTAATAGTCTCAATTGAAAAATGATCCACGAAATTTTATTAATTATTTTCCGCATTGGAAAAATTGATAATTCGACTCACCCTGCTGATTTTCCAACCGTCGGTCTTGTAGATCTCTACACTGTCTGATCCATTGTTGGTTGTTATGACAGCCAAGTTTTTTCCATCTGGGCTGAACGCCATGTTGTTTTTCCCCAGAGTTTTCATGTTTTGTATGTAAGTGACGTTTTGCTCTTCCAGGGACCACACGGCGATTTGAACCTAGACACGTAACTCTTATTTATTTTATTGAATTATTTTCAGATGAAGTAATTAGAAAAACGATTCACATTTAAATCTGCGGTTGTGATTATGTGAGAACTGTCCGGAGCCCATACAACTCGTTCCATTCCGGCACTGCCCTCTACCAATTTGCATTTCCATTCGGGATGATGTATCGAATATATTTGGATGATAGTTTTTTTTATACTTGCACATAAGATAAATTGACAGTTGGGTGACCATTCTATATACTGGAACGTTACACAATTCTCGTGATTATTGGGGTTCAAAAACTGTGTTGGACGTATCACGAGAAAAGAATGAAAAACTAACCTCTATTACATCGTCAAACGCGTACGTTCGTAATGTATCGAAACCAGTCGCTTTCTTAATTATTAAATTGGATTGATAAGCTATCGCGAAATATTCACCACATTCCGAGAACGCACAGATATTATTATTAACGCGAAATATTTTACTCTCTAGATCGCATAATGTTTCCATCATAATACTTGATGAAATATTATAACAAATTTCAAAGCGCCGGAAGTTTCCGCCACTAGTAAAGATTCTGCTTGGAAATTTCGCTCGGCATAGCTTCTATGGTAGCCCTGCATTGTGCAGGAAGCCCTCTAGGATATTTGGTAATTTTTACACTGAACTAAAATTAGTGTTGCTTATTGAATACGCGGTTTGAGACACTATTTTCACGAAAAAGCTCTCAACTTTTATAACAAATGTTATTTTGGATTTATTAATAAACTATTAGTCTATAATCTTCCCTTAACACAAAAATCAATGAGACCGTGACCAGTGCTCATAAATATAATCAATATATAATAAATCGATGGAGAAAGCAAAAGCAAGGGAAAAATTGTAAGAATTTATAGGTTGTGTTTATTTATTCTGTCATATTTTATTACCATTCCATATTATTTTTCTGATGATACAACAGCAAAAAAAAAGCAACTTTCTTAGCTTCTACTAAGAATGTTGCGCAACGCCGGGGTGGCAAGGGGAATACAGATTGGCGATCGGAATCCACTAAAAATCAACGAACGCTTGACGATGGATATTCATCGAAGAAACAATTTTTCTCTGAAAGGGGGCTTAAGCAACCAGAGTCGCGCTTGGCCGAACTAGACGAGATATGGCAGGAAACAAACGGTCAAGATTTTGAAACTCTCGTCAACGCGCCCTTATCGATAGGAGGTCATTTCCTATTCAAATCTGAACAAAATTTTAAGTTGGATCCCGTCATCCAAGACGATCTCTTTTCCGTCGATATGAAAAACTTAGCGACCATCGTACAATGTATTCCTTACAATCAATATGTCGAAGTTGACGACAAGTATTTTACCGTGAGTAACAACAAGATAAATTTTACAGACTATAAACATACGAAAAAATGACTTTCCATCAATGTCGAGCAAGGTCAAATGTTCAGTTACGCTCTTGGCGATAGTTTTCTCAAGGTTTCGCGATATTGCAGGTAGACGAGCTCACGGACATTCAGAACACCGTCGAACAAGGCAAAAAAGCATACGATATAATGTTAGAAGCTTTAAAAACAAATGAAGTCAGAAATTCCAGGACCGAAATAAAAGCGGCGGATGAAAAAATCGATAATTCCAGTTCAGAGAAATCAGTTCTCTCTGAAAAAGCAACGAACAAACCATATCCTGATTCTTCGAATCTCGAAGGAGACTTGGATTTTCTACTTTCCTTAGAAGAACCTATGAGAACCAATCCAGTCGCCGTCGCTCAACCCATTAAAAGCAGGCTCGAAGGTACCTGGTTACATTACATTCTCGCTGAATCAATTTCGTACGAATAAATACCACTCCTTCGATCTATTTCAGAATCAAAGACAAAAATGGTCCCGGCAGTAACAAAATCTATCGATCTTGAGAAATGGTTGGACTTGGTATTAGAAGACTAAACAAGGTTTCGCAATTTTGTTCTCTCTCGTTTATTATTGATACGAAGATTACACGTGGTTCTGTATTTTCGACGTTCAATAAATATATCGTCGCAATTCTTACAAAAAAGACGTAATTATAATCGCAGGCAGTACAAAATGGATTTTCGATAAATATCGTGAAATCGTAATCGACGAGAAGGCACGATTGATATTGATAGTGAAAAGATTCAATGATCCTTGAATTTTTCTGTGAGAAAAGCGTGCATGTAGTCATACACGACGAGCATTATCGCACCTCCGGGACCGAGACGCAGGACTTTCGGTAAAAGTCCTTTATAAAGCGCGGTAAATCTGAAAATACATTTCCCAAGAAAAAATGAGAAATGGACGTATGAATGATTTGTTGTTTCAGTGTGTAATTTAAAAGAACAAAAAGATCGTTTCGGGGACATACCCTTCCTTTCTATAAACGATGGAAATAGTCGTGATTGTTCCGTTGTACTGGATCGTCCCTTGTGGCCCTTGGATTCGACTTTTTGCCACGTCGAATGGGATGTTTAAGCACGAAGCTGCTGTTCCAGCGGTAAAACCTATAGCGACCTGAAAATAACGACTCGTTGAAGATTAATGGATTTCGAACAATTCGAGACGAACGTCGTGTTTTTACCTTCGTGAAAAATTCCAACCACGGATCTTCGTTAACAGGTACGAAACCCTTGACAGAATGATAAAAACCAAAATAGAAACAATTGAAGACACCGTTTCTCATAACGGTCGCTGATAATCCCTTGTTCAAGCCATTAAGACCCAACCCATTAGTTTTGACGATTTCGCGCGTAACGGCAAATGTCGTTGGGCTCTCTTTCACTTTTTTCCGATTTGACTGTAATTGTACTTTAATGACTTCGAATGGATTTACGAGAATGCCCTCTGTCACACCGGCGCAAAATCCAGACAACGCGAATGTCTAAATTCAAGATAAAACAAAAAACTCTTTTGTATATTCTCCTTAATTCGTTCGAATTTATTCTTCGTTTCTTACCAACGGCGTTGGAGTATTCCCACCGAACAAAAAAAATTGCTTGTATTGCTCGAAGGTGAAAAACTGGAGAGAAGATAATTCGAAACGTTATTTTCTAATTTTGTTTTATTCGCTGATAATTGTCCCTTAAAGCTTTTGATTTCTCACTTTAACAGCGCGTTTGGGTGTTTCGACGATAATCGGTGGTACTATTCCTTTCCAAAAAGCACCCAGACCCTCGCTTCTATACATTTTAACCATGCAGTCACGAATCCCTTGAAAAATAATCGAGAGACGAGGAAATAAACCGTGAAATTCAGCTGATCGTTTGTAGAAAATAATTTGCAACGTCTACCTGTATAGTACAAAGGATCGGAACCCTGAGGCTTCACTTGCAACTGAAAACGAGTCTTGACAAGATCCATCGGGTGCATTATGCATACTTCGACGAAACCAGCGGATCCTCCTGCTCCAATTTGAATAGCAGCCTGTTTCAACAGGCTGTTCGATCTTTCCGATCGATGACTCATATTTACGAATATTTTGATTTATTTGTCACTGCGAATTATGGAAAATTTCGATACTTAAAACTAAAAAACCACTTTCCTGTTTGCCACTGAAATTTCCGTGCGAAGATCGCGTTTTTCAAAAGTCATCAACGTTCATTTTCCAAATGACTTTATCATTCATTATTCGTCTCTAATATGCTTCCTCGGTGTTTACTCAGAAACGTTCGACATCATTAAAAAGTGCTACTTCATTCCTTTATTGACTCGATAAATTTCGTCTCTTGCTTCATTCTTTGATATTCCGGGATTCCCCAGAAAGCCTCCATTTATCGATAATTTCACAACCAAACCATTAACTATATCTCATATCCATCTAATTTTGGAACTACTTCTGTGGTCACTCGCGACAACACATTAACGTTTCTCATATCCTTTTCTGTTTTCTTTTTTATCGTCTTCACTAATTTATAAAAGACTACTGTACCGCGTGAATAATATTCTTTCTTGTTCGAGGGAAGAGACGCGGAAAGTACAATGAATGATCTGACACCGGCATCGCGCTTTGTTGTTTCGAGCTAGCCCGTTTACACACGACGGGAATGAGAGAAATCTATTTTTGAAACCATACAAATTCTAACCTCTCGCCATGACGCCTCAATGAGATTCGCAAGAAACGCGTTTCGTCTTTGCCTCTGGATAATACTTACGATATCCAATTCTGGAGTAATTCTTTGTACGAACAATTGATAATTAATATTATCGTTTTTCCATCACTTTGTAACGCAGATTGTTTCAGATATCCTTTATTATTGTCGAAATCATAATTCCAAATTATATTTTACCGGTGTATACGATTATGCGTCACACGCGTTACTGTTCAAGGCCTTAAGAAAATAATTAAATCTTTGTCAGTTGCCTCATCAATACAAAAACGTAGTATGAAAGTCAATTTTACGATAAGATTACATTTGGCACTGTCTGCCGACCCCACCAAGTCGGAATAATCGGGTCAAGTTTCTTATCTTTCACGATAAATGCATCTTGAATTTAAAAAAAAATACCATACGATTTTCAATGTCTTTTATTTTGAATCAAGTAAAAGTAACAAAAAAATCAGAGTTACTGAGTTATATCACTATTTGTACAAATTCTTGTATTCATAAAAACTTAACGACTATAATGGTTTCGTAATGCTTTCATCCACGATAAGAACCCGGAACAATACTTATCTCTCTATTGTGTCTATTCCATTTTAGTTATTACGTAAATTGCACGCTGCGATCACGTGAATAGGAGGAAAAAATAATAAAATGCAACGTACTGAAGTACGAGCAAACATGCTGAGTAATGAGTAAACTGGACATATATTATAGGATGAGTGTACATCTGATTCAATGGAAGCTGAAGGTATTAATGTAGAGTACTGTTCGTTGAATCAGTAATGTTTCCCGTGCTGGCCGCCGCAGCATGCAGATCGGTGGTTATAGTCTCGAGTCAATTTGTCAAAAACGAGAATGGTCGAGAAATTAACGTTGCTCGAAGCTGCATCGCGAGTGGTCGATCGAATCTTGTCGCAAAACATGTGATACATCTCGACCTTCTGGCGATTACCAATGACGTAACGCGTAGCCACATGTGCGTGTGAGCACTCGAAGCACACACGGAACTCTCATCAAGTCCGCTCTATCTTAGTTCCCTGTCAACTACTTAAAAGCTTGGGTACCTCGAACCGTTATCTTCGTCGGCCATGACGCGATGACTATACACAAAAATCGTATGCGAATCGTTACCCGATCCCGAGTCGAGCATATACCGATCAGTCGTTCACTCTTTCGTGAACATTGAAAGGGCTCTTTGTTTCCGGACTGGTCATATCAAATCCCTGTTTAACCCTCCGACAGTGTCAGTTCGGTCAGTAGACTATCGACTTTGTCGAAGATGGAAGTGAGGCAACGAAAGGTACGTTTTGGGACGATTTCTGTTACGCGTGTTCCTCGCGTCTGTACAAGCCAGCGTAACCCGTTCAATCTGTCGATTGCGCAGTTTATATTACATGTATTGTTAAAAAATATAATCTCGTGGGGGCGTTCAAGGGTTAAATGGATTATCGTGGGGTACGAGCGACGAGATAATCGAACATCGACTTTAAACCCTTCGCGGGTGGCACGTGACTGTGTCGCACACTGGCGCGATATGATGGAAAAAAAGAACAACGCGTATACTCATTTTATCTTAAAAGTGTCGTTGCTCTCCTCTTGTCGCTCGTTATATATTTCATACGTTCGCGAGCCTTTTTCCATCCAATTATTGATATTGGCTAGATGAAATATACGCTTGTAAGTGTTTCGTAGAGATACGGTGTCCCTGTGTGACAGAACGAGAAAACGTTTACTTTTTGCATGGCGGCGAATCGACACAGGCCCGCGAAGGTTATATCAGAATAATTATCTTGGTTGTATGCGGCACGAGAACCCTTCTCTACGTGTGAATCTGAATTTGTTTGTTTGCTCGTATAGTGAAAACCGAATATAAGATACCGTATGAACGAATTACATAGATAATGAAGATCTAGGATGTTATAAAGTACTTATTAACGTTTGAAAGGTTAAGCAGCTGCGTTTGGAAAAAATGTGCAGAAACGCGCGTGCGTATGTGTGATGTGTACCAAACAAAATTCTCAACCCTTCACAGATGACTCGAATCAATCTGATGCAATTTCGAGAACACGTGACGAATATTCTCGCTTCGTTTAGCATATATTTTTTTATCAGAGTCAATACCCGATTGCCAAATTTTACGAGATATTCATTTTTTGAAAAATATTTCTATCTGTTCTCTAAATTTTAAGGTATTATCTCGAATTTTTCAGTTATTTGCCTCAATCTTATCATCCCGTACACAAATTTTTTTGTTCTGCATTGCTTGTGTCGTTTTCCCTATCTACGATCGGAGCGTAATTTAAAATTCAGTACTTCTTGTTGCTTGCGGTAGATAAATCATCGTTATTCCTTTGTGCGGCATCGTAAGCTTTTGTCGAGCCTTCGAAATTTATATTTTTCAATATATTCTATGCGCTCTCAATATTCTTATTTCACCTTACTTAATCTCCCCCTTGCTGCGTCCCCTTTTGGTCTTCCTCCTCGTTTAAATTCTATAACATCGCCCATTCTCGTTACCGCGATATCAAATATACATTATAACCTTTATTAATCTGCGCTTTTTTATTTTTTTTCAGCTGAACGCACAAGATGATACGAGGCAAGAGCGAGAACTGGTTTCCCGTTCGAAGGAAACCGGTGGTCCTAACGGCAGAAAGTATTTCATCATATTTCTTGTACTGGGAGTCCTGTTTTTGGGCTACATAGCGATAGCGAATGATATCAAGCCGGTGAGGATGGGAACATCGGCGTTGGATAATTTGGCCTATTCTTTCAATCTCCACAAGCCGTTCTACGTTGTAATAATTGATGCCGGTTCTACAGGAAGTAGATTGCTAGCTTTTACTTTTCATTCCTCCGTTATCAATGGCAATCTCATTCTCGATCACGAGCTCTATACTCATACAAAACCAGGCCTCAGCGCCTTTGCCAATAATCCAAAAGAGAGCGCGAAAAGTCTAGCGGGTCTATTGGAAAAAGCCAAAGCCGTGATACCAAAATCCGAATGGGCCAATACGCCTCTCGACATGAGAGCAACAGCCGGACTCAGATTGCTTCCCAAAGAAAAAGCAAACGCGATTTTGGACGAATGTCGAAAGCTCTTCGACGAATCGGGCTTTCTCGTGACGAAGAATTCCGTCTCGATAATGGAAGGCACGGACGAGGGAATATTTGCCTGGTTCACGGTCAATTTTCTATTCGATCGTTTCACGTCCCATTACTCGGACAATACCGTCGCCGCTCTTGACCTTGGCGGAGGTTCGACTCAGGTTACTTTTACACCTGAAAGTTCGGATATCGAGCAATTGGAAAAACACATCTATGGCATCAATGCTTTCGGTCAGAACATGAGCATTTACACCCACAGTTATCTCGGCATGGGTCTAATGGCAGCGAGAAAAGAGATTCTCACTTATGGTCTAAATCTCGAAGAATACAGTCCGACCGATACGATAGATATTAATTCGGAATGTATAAATCCCATTATTTCCAAAGATTGGAATTACGGTAGTCAAAATTATCGTGTCAAAGGTTCTACCCATCCGCATCACAAAATCGTCAAGGCACAAAATTTTGCCGGCACCGACGAGGACAAACCGATCGTACGATTTTCAGAATGTCGTAAAATCGTTAAGGATTACGTCGGCACGATCAAGAACAAGCCAACCGGTTTGAAGAACCACGAAGTTTACGCTTTTTCGTATTACTTCGACAGAGCTACGGAGGTGAGACAATCTGTGTGCAGATTTTTTGGGAAAATGCTGAACAAAAATATCATTCGATTTTTCTATGTTAAGGATTTAACATTTATTTGAATCTTTTTTTTAATTATTTATTACAGATGGGTTTGATCGATCCGTACACCGGTGGAGTAATCACGGTCGATGCGTTCCATAAGGCAGCCACCTCTGCTTGCGATACTCCGAATACCGAGCAACCTTTCATGTGTTTAGATTTGACCTTCATATCCGTTTTGCTCCAAGATGGTTTCGGCTTGGAACCAACGACTAAATTATTCGTGAGTATACTACGAGAATCTTCGTTTCATCGATTGAAAATTGTAAATTTGTCGTTGAATTTTGAATAACGTACAAAACAACATTATCTCGATTTTCAGCTCTACAAAAAGCTCAATGGTCATGAACTCAGTTGGGCTCTGGGCGCGGCCTTCAATCTTCTTCAAAAAGATTTTTGAATCTGGTTATACATATACGTATATGTTTATATGTATATTGTACCGGAAGAGTCTTATTGGTGGCTGAATATTTGCGCATGCGCACTTTAACGATCAGAAGTTATCGCGCATATCAACAAATGACGGTTCATCGTAGATTGACAAATTTTTTTTGCGACCAAAGGAATAGATCCGTTGTTTCGAAACGCGAATTTTATTTGTATACTTGAATCAAGGGGATCTTAGAAATTTTTAATTAACGATAATTTGATCAAAATATCAATGCGTTTGATTGGCGCTTCGACAAGGACCGGTGATTATTCGTATTTGAAAATTTAACGGCCGTTCGAGTATTCGAACGGTGAATGAAAGAAATCTAGATTCTTAGGAAAACTTGCCCTTCACACAATTGACTAATTCGAGCACAACAAGCATCAAAATACAGCGGAACTAATTGTTATTAGATAAACGAGGGATGAAAAGAAGGCAATGGAATTGATAAGCTCGACCTATCATTCGCAACGACCGAGAATTCGGTGCATGAATGATGAGCCTGATGTGTTATATATGTTAAATATGACGAAATTCAGCCTTTTTGTTCAATCGCTCGCACAAATTTCTGTATCTAATGATTATTGTGCTGTGCTGATCGTGTAAATAGCTAAAATACTTGTAAATTGCAATTTTTATAAAATAACAACAGTAATTATATCGAAAATGTAAAAATGTTACATACTGCATTCTCGAACCGAGAAGACATCGAATTTTAGTGCCTTTGGAAAAATAAACTGCTTTTTATAATTAAACGGAAATAAAGAAATATCTATTTGTCATTACAAATAGTCCAGATACATGTTTAAACGGATACAGGGTGGCTACGATTATTTCACCGATCAAGCGATAACAAGGTCATCGATTCTCTATGAGAAGTTCAACGTTCTTTTTTTTCATTCTCATCTTCCTTTTTCCACTAGAATCGTGCGCGAGGATGCGTTCGAAAAGCGCGGGAATATTACGAATGAGAGAAAGACTTGTATCTCGGAGAGGTCGAAAAGAGAGCGGCGAACGACAAAAGCGACGTTCTGTTATGATGGAACGAGCGAAGAAAAGGGACGTTATGGAAATTTAAGCGTTTCATTAGCATCGATGGAAAAAAGTACTATTGTGCGTTTGTTAATGTCGTGTTCGTGGAACTATTGTAGGTAGCGCGGTAACCTTTAACCGCGGGCAAGAGGCGACACCGTTTATGCGCAGTGTTTCCGTCGTGCCCGTTTTTTTCTCGAATATACATTACGCCATCCGAGACGGCGGTAGCCTGCGAGACGTTGGTTCACGTCCTTTCGATGTTAAATCGAACAACATTCTACGGGGAGCCGTTATCGCAGGTTGATCGTCTCTCGAACGTGGCTCCAATAAAACAAGACGAGGTGGTTCGTTTCGTCGTACTGTGTGTTGGTGGCTCCGTGTCCGAGTATTTGTTTGTCACGAGAACGTGACGCGCAGCATTGACTATCGATATACGAGACATAGAGAAAGAAAAAGAAAGAGAGAGAGAATTCTGTCGCGTCGTGCGGTTTACAATCAGCCCGGCGGCAAAAATCGCGCGAGTACGACGACGAACGTTCCATCGGAAGTGTGTTATGACCGTGTGCTCGACCTTTGCGGGATTTGACTGGTAACCTAACTTGGTCCGACGACAATGATGCGGGAGAGCCGTGGCAATGCCGAGAATATGTGATAATAACATTTCACTTTTATTCATGCAACGTCGCGTGAATTCGTCAACCCATTTGGAAACGTACATTATAAATTCACACGAATAAATGATCGTAACTACAAGACTTCTGACAACTGGGTCCGTAGTTAGCGCAGTAGTTTCCCGCAACGTCCACAACGTAACGGTTCGACAAGAATTCAAGGTAACGCGTGTATATTTTTGTCACTCACATTGCAATAACATTTTTACACGAAACGTTACGGTTAAAAGAACCTACCAACAAAATCACTTTCTCCCTTATTTTACCTCCGTTTGCTAATGAGTTGGTTAAAAACCGTATCGAATTGAATAAAATTGTATCGAAATACGAAAATTCAGGCTTAACGCGATCAAACACAAAGCGGTATTTCTCATTCGTTCTTTCTATTATTTCTAGAATATATATTCATACCTTATCTTATCGTCGTTCCGAGTTTATTGAATCAACCACCTGAATTATTGCTTACGCACGAGCTTTGTTTTTGTGCAACTCGCACCAATGACAAATTCCATCATTGCGCCTTTACAGATTATTCGCATGACAGACGTCTCACCGAGACACTTGAGTCCGAGAAGTCTGCGGAAGCTTACATCAGTATCGGCAAATTATTCTACTGCTTCGAATTCGAGTGATTCTATGCTGAATCGTGGGCTTCGACAGGATCTCGAGCAATCTGTAATGGATCCGTTGATGGCTAGTTGCAACGCACAGAAAAACTTATCCATCGGCACGTGCGAGATAACGACCCATTTGAAGGAGACTATTATTTCGGTCAATGACAACACTGGGAAAAGTATCGCTGATTGTATCGACGTAAATTCGATAATGGGCTCTGGAAAAACGCACAAAAATATGATGAGCAAACAAAAGTACAAATCAATAAGAACGTGGAGGCCTCTGACCACAGGTAATCGCACTTTTCACATAAAAACCGCTAAATTTCTTTCATAATTACAATTTTTCTGTTTTTTTTTCTATTTTAGCGACACCAGCCAATTTAGAGACTCACTTTATTGTGAGAATACTTTCCTACAATATTCTTGCGCAAAATCTCTTGGAGGATCATTTCTATCTGTACCGAAATCACAATAAGGAATCTCTCAATTGGAAGGGGAGAATGGATCTTGTGCAGAATGAAATATTGAGAGCCGAGGCCAATGTCGGTTGAAAGTAACTATTAGAGAAAAGCTACGAATTTGCATCGATCGCAGCTAGTGTTATCTCGTTCTCAAAATGTCTCGCAGGTGATATGCCTTCAGGAGATGCAGGTCGATCACTTGGAGGAATTTTTGAACGTGTTCAAAAAGGCTGGTTACGATTATCTCTACAAAAAGCGCACGAATGACAAGAGAGATGGTTTATTGTTGCTTTATCGAGCGGATCAGCTGAAGCTCATCGATTACGCAAAAGTCGAGCTTTATCAGGATAATATCGACATTCTCAATCGCGACAATGTCGCTCTTATCGCTAAATTCGCCCTTGTCGAAAGTCCGGAAACAAATCTCGTTATATCGACTACTCACCTGCTCTACAACCCGAGACGCGATGATGTTAGACTCGCTCAGACTCAACTTCTATTGACCGAACTTGAGAAAATGGCGTTCATCAAAATGACCAAGTGAGAATAAATCGGACAATATTCGTTTACGATGGAAATTTGTTTTAATTAAATGCAAAATGCTTTAATTAAAATTATAACAATTATAATCAGGAATGGCCCATCTTATCATCCGATTATACTGTCCGGGGACTTCAATCTTCAGCCTTATAGCGGAGTGTACAGGTTCATAATGGAAGGAACGTTCGAATACAAAAACAAAAGTCGTAATCTCGAGCCTGCGATGTTATACGGTCTCGGTAATACTTTGATTCCGCCTCATCTTCTTGTCACGGACAATTGTCAATATTTCAACGTGTTGGCCAAACGTTTGCAGAACGAGAACAATGGAACGATGGTCGGTTGAGCCGAATTTTGCCGATTTCTGACCAAAATTGAATTATCGTATTTTATATCACTCACGCTTTTTTGTACTAATCTTCGAATTTCTGTTATCTCACTCTCTTTTTCTCGACTAGAATGGAAAATCGGACGATCAGAAGGGTTGTACGAGCATACGGGATTCGAACAACGACGATTGTACCGGCAAGGTCGATACGCGAACTAACGAATATCAGAAAGTAAAAATAGTCGAAGGGCATTACGCGAAATTTTCGTCCGGTGCACTGACGCATCCGTTCAACTTGGACAGTCTATATCGTCACGCGAACGACGAAGGCGAGGCAGAAGCAACGACGCATCAAGAAAAGTGGGTCACCGTTGATTATATTTTTTATAGCGACGTCGTACCTCTCGAGAAATATACTCTACCCACTGTCAATGAGTGCAAAAATCTTCCGACTATACCGAACAAGGTGGTCGGAAGCGATCATCTCTGTCTCGGGGCAAGTTTTAAGCTGAAAAAGACAAAATGACCATAAAAAGCGAGACGAGATCGTTCTCCGGGCTCGTTGTATGATGTATATAAAAAAAAACGAAGATCCCTTCCTTAAATAAAAATGACAATATTACTTTGACTAAAAAAAAAATTAAGATATAATGGTGTTGACACGCGTAAGAAAAAAAGATCTACAACGGTGGTTCAAAAAATTCCGAACGAAGAAATGCAGCGAGTTTCGTAATGTACAATATGACAAAAAAAAACAAGAAATGTATATGCTCTTTAAAGAAATCAATTTTAAAAAACAAACGAATGTGAATTTATGTTATTTCATGGCTTTTATTCTATTTCGAGGCTTAACCTCTTTGTAAAAATATAAAAATAATATTCTGATTTTATGTACAATCGTACATAACGATTTTCGTTAAGTACGAAGATTTAAACAATTTTTATCGGTTCTATTCTGGCGCTGCCTACTTGTACTTTAGTCTCTTCGTTTCCAGCGACACAGGTTTTACCGACGGACAATTCATTTCGACGAGGTTTACATTGATTTCGACAAAATGCGGCAAAATCTCGAAAATCCACCTGTAACTCGACTCTACCGCCATTAGGTCCGACTGAGTATTCGCAGCTGAGGTTTCTCTCTCTACCTCTGATACAACAATTCAAGTATCTATAATCGGTCGTGTAAATCGCATGGATGTCAGTCAAGTCAATATTTAATTCGTGCCTGAGAATTCCCGTTAACAATACATCGTCGATCCAAAAATACTTTTTACGAGTTTCGCTGCGTTCGATCAATTTTTTAGCTATATCGTTGCTCACTATGTACAACCAGCCAGATAGAAAATCCGGATAAATGTCACCGTCGAATTCGTTCTCGGTGACGAACCATTTATTAGCCGGTTCTCGAACCGGTTTCATTCTCCTTAAAACGTAACCAGCGAATATTTCGTCCTTTCTCGAACGAAAAAGATCGATTCTTTTTACGATATCGTAAAGATTCAAGACGATATCATCGTCCTGTTTCATGATGTAGGTGGCGTTGCTGCACCGTTCGGTCGCCCATTTTAGACCCATCAAGTGTTTATAAGTCAAATTTCTATACGCTTCGTAAAAATTCCCCTGGACGATATCCCCGAAACGATTCGACTCGTCTCGCAATGCTGCTTGAATAACACCGGATTTCCGTTCAGCCTCGAGGTCCAGTAGACCAAGGAGAAATACTCTCGTTATTCCCATCTCTCGAAGCTCCTCGTTCGGATAAGCTCTTCGAAGTGCGCTACGTGGGGCAACGTCGCCCGCGTACGACGTGACGATCCAAGTCAGAAAAGTCGCGTTGCAGATTGGTCGTATAACGTATGCGAAATTGTCAAGGTTTAGCAATTTCCTTATGCTATTTTTGGTTGTATACCCGTCCATCGACTTTGGACGCTGCGTATAACCTTCATTTCCGGAGCTTCTTTCCACGACATTAACCAATATCAACAGGGTCACCGTGCACAGCGCGAGAATCGTACAAAATTTGATGAATGGACTCATGTTTATTCATCGTCGTACTTTTATCGAGCTCGTTCGACATTTGGTCTGTGCTCTTAAAATTTATACATTTACAGGTTCTTGTTGAACTTTCGTATCAATTCACATCGGCCTGAATCATTATCGTGATAATGGTGGAAGTGGAAACGAAACGACAGAACCGGCCAGTGTTCGATAATATGTATTACATAGTCGTAACGGTAGTTAACGCACGTACAAACAATGGAAAGTGAGGGCGGTTGCGATAAGCGCCTCTCCTACTATCGTGGGTGTAAATGCAAACGCCATATATTTATTGTCGTATATATTTATATTTTTGAGCTTTTTACCGATAACAATTGTACGAAAATTCGATGATCGTTAGCTCAATCAACACTCTTTAATACTGCTTACCTGCTTACCACATTCTCTTCTCCTTCCTTGAGTCTCTTTTCCGTACAGGACGTAAAGTGTTACGCGCACGTTACCCAATCACCGTGGTCACCGTTAAACGGCACATCCATTAGAGTAGGGGATTATACAGTAATATAGCGCGGCAGTGACCCGCTTGCGCGAAATTACGGAGATTCGACTGTACTAATTTGACACCGCCGAAACACCGGGACCAACATTAATGATGAAACGTTAAAGTATCAAACTCAATCGGAAAGTAACTCAAAATAAGCAGAAATGCAAGAAATTTGCGAGGATATAAGAACTGCGATAGAGCACGGTCGAACTGACATAATAAGATCTCTACTCGGTGCATGTACGTACACAAAAATCAAACGCATAACCTCCATTTTTTATTGTCACCCTAACAACTCGACGAAATGTGTGTTTTGTCGATATCTTAAACAGTTGCAAATATAGTCTGTGGCATCGTCGTTTCTATCGCGATATTTCGTGTCTCGGACATCCGCGTGTAATTTAAATTTCTTTTCCAACGCACACAGGTGAGAATGGCAACACGGGGGATGGGGTGACCAAAGACGAAATACTTAATCAACCATGTTTGGAGGAAGGAACTTTTTTATCTTATGCGTCAAAGGTACGACGCAGTTTTTTCCGACTAATATATACAGCGATTATTTCATTAAATATTTATCATAATTATCAGATAAACCAAGTAGATGTTGTCAGGACGTTGTTGAGTTGCGGTGCCGATCCAACTGTAAAAAACGCACACGGACATAACGCTGTAGATTTAGCAGCTAGTGGCGTTATACGTTTGATTTACGTGGAAGAATTGCTAAGAGCGACCGCAGCTTCCGAGTAAGTTGAAAATCTTTTATTTACCATTGATTAATCGTACAAAGCTGACTATTATTTCATTATCCCTTAAATGGAAACAAAACCCCATAAAAGTTTTCCAGAATTCTTTAACGATCCTCTAACTAATCATTCCAGAGTTGAAAGGGTTGAACAATTATTAGGCGCGGGTATCGACGTTAATTCCTGGGACTCCGAGGGAAGTAAAAACACTCCTTTGCATTGGGCAGCGTGTTATGGAAACAAAGAAATCGTCTCTTGCCTCCTAGGTGATTATTCAACAAGAAAGATTGAATTTTTCACCATGAAATAATATATCAGAGAATCGAGAACAAACAATTAAAGTATTTCTCATTCGTAGTACAAATGATGATTTTTTTTATGCTCGGCATTGTTATTTCTGATATACAGATAGCGGGGCTGAAGTTAATTCTGAGAATGGATGCGGCGCTACTCCTCTACACGATGCGGTAAATCGCGGCGATGCTGCAATTTGCGAGGAATTACTGCAGGCTGGAGCCGATCCTCATATACGAGCGTTACAAGGGTTGGTAATATTTTCCTCGTACATGCCAGAGATATACTCACGATTTTGTTTGAATTTGTCTTTTTTTTTCCACAACTCAGAACGTTTTCTGGAAAAACACCGTACGATCTGGCACGCGGTAAACAATCGATATTGTCTGTGATGCGACGTATAATGCCGATTTCTATAGCGAAGGAGAACGACACGGTACACAATGCGACCGTCGCATTTACCGATTCAAACTTTTGTCAAAACAGCATGTCCGCAAATATGAGCCAGTTATCGATAGATTCGTCGAAATCTACGGATCCGTTGTACGACGTAGCCCAGCGGGAAACGAACGTCGAGAGCCCGGTAAGGTCGGTTCTCGACAAAACCGGCATTTACAATCTAATATGGCCCGAACCCAAAAATATTCTCGAATTGAGCAATATTTCACCACCGTTTATAGCCGGCAAGGAACTCTTCATATCCATTATTCAGGTGAGCGTATGCTTTTTTGTCTCTTATTAACCCTACACCTCATGACTTCGTTTTTCTTCCTTTAAACTCTTTATAAAACTGTTCCTATGCTGATAAACAGATTTTCTTACATGGTTTCCTTCGTTTTTTCATAACGAAGCGAATGGTGTAGGCGAAAACTGATTTTATTCATATTTAGTTAATGAAAAATCTATTCGAAGACTGTATTGCAAACGATGCGTTTGGACCCAAAATTATTCTCAACTACTCGAACGTCGTTTTTTCAGGGTAGCGAGTCGATTCACGGAATCTTGGACGTTTGGGAGATAAGCCGAACGCACCTTTTGGAACTAGGTCATAACGTTAAAATCGGCGAAGTTCAGCCTGGCTCGGGGCGAGCGATCGGTGACAATAGAATCGAGTGTATAGTCAACAAAAAGCTCTTCAATGTTCCGGATGGTTATCAGCTTCACATATCGCAAAACGCGATAAAGGTGAGTGCCGGAAGTCTAGCTGGCTTACACTACGCGGTCTGTACGTTCGTCCAGATATTGCGATTGAGCAAAAATCCAGATGCACTGGAAGTGTGCGAGATCGAGGCTGTACTTATAAAGGACGAGCCGCGTTTCATGCATCGAGGAATATTGTTGGATATATCACCAAGAGGTCGAATCCCAACGTTGGAATATCTTTTGCACACTATTGACCTCTGGTCGTCCTTTAAAATATCTCATCTCCATCTCTACTCTCGATTGACGCCTAGTTGCGACTGGCAGCTTTGCTATTCGCGATCAGAAATGGTGACGCTGGATCGTTATTGCAGGTATTTTGTTGGAGAATTTTTTCGATTTTTTCGTATCGAATTATTATTATTTTTTTTTAACATTACTTGTAATCGTAGAGATCGACATTTGGATCTCGTGCCAGCATTGGACGTCGACTCTAACGTTAGTCAAAGACATCTTGCACAGATGTGGCCTCTGTTTCAAGAATTACTCGCGACTTTCCCGAGTCTCAGTTACGTTCACGTGGGGCCTCGATTAGCGAGTCTTCTTGTACAACCCGACAATCTTGATCTGAGCATAAGTATCAATGAGACGGTAGAAACTGATATGTCGGAAGTTTTTAAATCGTACTCTTGTCTTCAAGAACTTTGGCACATTCTCAATTTAAATACCGACACGACGCTTCTACTTTGTTCCAATGGTTTACATTCCAAGCCAGAATTTCGCAGTGTACCGAGTAACGTAATTCTCGTTGAGTATGGTTTTCAGGTGAGATGGATTTTGTTTACTCACGTATTTTCAATATTATTCTCGTAAAAATGTGAATTTATATTCTGGGATGTTTCTCAGGCGGATTACGATTTTTCGGAATGGACGGAAGCTTTTAAAGTCGCGGGTGGTAACGTTCTTCCGAGCTCGGGCACAGCGAGCTACAACAGTCTCGCTGGTTGTCCAGCGTCGACTTGCGCGAATACGAAAAATGCTGTAAAGACAGCTATCGAGCAAGATTCCATTGGTATCGTCGTTGCTCACTGGTCCGGAAGCCATCATCTTACTCCACATCCGTTTTCTTGGGTTGGCTATCTCATTGGCGCGGGACTCGCCTGGAATCCATCCACGGATATCGATCTTTGTCAATCCGACAATTATGAAATCAACGATACTGCCTTAGCGACCAAACGGTTAGTAATTTCGTGAAACTTTTAATTACAAATATCACGATGATGAAATAAACACGACGATTTATCCATTTTTTTCAATAGGCAGCGTTCTATAACGAATATTTTAAACCTCCACGTCTTCCAAGATCCCGAATATAAGATCGGCAGTGCGATACTCGAGCTCGGTCGAGTCGATACGCTCGTGTTGACTCTAAGTAAAAATCAAGATATCAAGGATTTGCAACAAATACCGGACAATCGCGGATCGACTCTCTACAGATTGTTGACCGATCCCGACAACGTTAATCTCGAGTATCTCTCGTTCGATCTGTTCGCGGTATGTAAAACGAGTTTTACTAGATTTGTTATACCTGCGTCGTAAAACTTTCGAGCTTGAATAAATTTTATTATTCTTGAAAAAAATAGAAAATGACGAAACGGATCAAACGCGTCGCTCACTCGTTGTACGAGGGAAACGTGACTTCGAAATTTGGCTCGATGGAGATACAGGAGTTACAATTGACCGCCGATCTAATGCTGACGGCTTGTCGAATCGGAAGAACTCTCATAGGCGTTGGCGTCAATCCTAACAGCAATATGGGCCTGGCTGTTATTAATTTAGGGGTTTGCAATCTCCCTCCAACTTTTAGAACAGACATAGCCAATAAAATGCTTGCTCACATCGAGCAATACAAGGGAGCGTGGCTGCAAAGGCATTTACCACAAGGTTTACAAAGTTCATTGTTAGTATTAACGAGTGCGTTGCACAGATTCGTTCCGGAACAGTGAATCAGGCGCTCGAATAAAAGACTCGAATTATTTTCATCGGTTCGGCAGGGATTGACACGCACACATTGACAGACGCACTGACACACACACACAGACACACTTTACATATACATGGGAAACGCAATTTTTTTCTGTTTAATTTAAGGCGCCATTTCATTCAAAACGAGTGTCAAGTCGATGAGATCGTCTTGTATTTTATTCTGACGATATACATTCGCCGTAATGTTTATCGGCTAGGTATTAATTGTCAAAGACTGTTGCATAATTAATTAGTAATAAATACCAGTATTGTACAATTAGCGACGCAAATTTATGTACAGAAGATATCGACGTCCTTGGTAAATGCAGTTTTATGATTTTTCTTTTTTTTGTTCATAAACTTTGTAAAACTAATAATAGTTCGTATAAACAAATTTAATACAAGGGCTTTTGCTTATGAAGAAGCAAAAAGGAAGAGTGTTGCAGAGAGAATGTTTGTTAAGGGGATACATAAAATTCTGCAACTTTGTGGATGAATTTGCACGATCGATCAGGCACATTGTGGTTACTTCGAGAGAAAGACTTGAAAGTTATTTAGAAGACAAGGAGAGATCGACGTTATATCGTATCCGTTACTTCTGTCTTCGTTATCAAATTATTGCGGAAACGTTCATTCCAGCCTCCCATTTCCAAATCTTGTTGTTGAGACTCTTGATTCTGCATAGCTTGCATTCTCTTGTATTCGTCGATCTCGAATTGATATTTGGGCGATGTTATGCCTAAGAAATCTGCCAGAGCTTCGCCAACGTAATCGCAACCGTTCAAGAGTTTGGAGCCGACCATAACGGTCTTATACCATGCCCATGGCCCCCAATTAAGAGTTTTCTGAAAAAATTTTAATTACCGTTATAGACGAGGACCCACATTATCATGCATTTCTAAACGAAGCATTAGCGCGTTTTTCAGTCCAAAAGGAAGATTGTTGCATTTGTATCGCGTCATGCGCACGTTTAAAGAATGCGCATGCGCACGACCTTAGCCGTGAAGGTGAATAGACGCCGTTATTTACGATCGGTGACGCTATCTCTCGGCCGTTTGCTCGCCATTGAGCCTCGCCCACGCAGGTAAGAAAATGTTGTGAATTTTACGTAACTTGTTATTTGTACTTACTGGATCGGTCGCAGCAACTTGAGAATCTGCTTTAGGAGCATCTGGCTCGTCATCGGATGAGTATTCCACCATCTCGCCGTCAGAAAATTGTAGTATTCTCTTTGGCCTCTTTTGGGGTTTGTCTACGTTCTAGAGTATAAGAATAGACATTGTGCAAGGTCATGGATGCATTTTTATAGTCCAATTGAATTCCGTTGGTATTTTTTATCTACCTGTGCCACAACATCTGTATCTTCGCGCAATATTATACCAGGGCAGTCGGAGATGCTCTCGATATCATTCTGAGATGAATTTTGCCCTTCCATCTTACGGTCCCGAATAATTCGTCAAGGAAAGCCTGAACCACACGTTGTTTTGACAGTTCCGCCATGCGTCTTTCCACATTTACGAGCGACGAGTTATGGATGAGTTTGTATTTATCAGTTTTTGCGTGCCGCTATTACCATCTAGCGGAGATATTGATAACTAAAAATAATTGACATAGATACATATATCGACACGAGAAATCTGACCGTTAATTTTTGTTCTAATCGGCGCTACTGTCGTAGAGTACAAATTTTCTATATGCCTAGCTCTCTTTAGTATTCCGTCTGCAATATATGCGCTAACTTCACGCAGTCAATGGCTTGGCGCCGCGAGTGCAGAGCTCGAGACGTCCTCGATCCTCCATGGTGGATTTCGTCTTGCATCATTATACTGTGTCCAATTCTGTGCAGTGAGTTAAAATTACCGGTTGAATTAGCGAATTGTGGTTATTACACGTAAACTTTCGTCCTACATCCCCGACGGGCCTATTCTACACACCAAAGTAATCAACGATACGCTTATATCATATTTTCTTAACCCGACCTACGGCGTTCGAAGGAGTCGGTGATTCGAGCGTGTCACATCCTAGGACCGAATCGCCGACTGTCCGTATACAAATTTTCATCGAATCTTTGGACGCCTGTGCTCGAATTGATAATCACAACGATCGTTTTATTTGTTTTTACGGACATTGGGTTTTAGCGAATTTCGAAACGCGTTTGGACCATTCGGAATATTTCCATTATAGGAGAGGGGGTTTAAGTGGTACACGCGGCATAATTCCATTTTTTCTAACGACGCCTTCAACGTGCTCTACGGTTATACATATGCTCGATCTGGCGCGATACGAAAATCATCCTTGCTTCATTGAAGTACATCGATAAATTAGCCAATTACAAGATTCTCCGAATAATCATTGATATTAACGGTCTTACCGTTAATTATCCAGTTTTTTTCTTGCCTGTTGCTTCATCTTGTTTACCGCCAGGGGCAGCACTGATGGTGCAGATGTGGTGTTCCAACGTAAATTCAATATTTTTAATACTTTTTCAGAATTAAACCCCTAATTACTTATATGAATTATTCTAATAAAGGAAAATAATTCTAGCACGATAATTTTTACGAGTTTGGATCACGTTGAACTGCTAAAATGAATATAAATTCTTTACTCCTTTAAGTTGCAAAAGATTTATTATTTTTTACGCAAAGAAATGTTTTATTACATATTGCTTACATTGTTTATACATAGATAAATAGATACATAAAGGAATCAGAAGGAACGAAATTGTGACCTCCCTGGTATGGGGGGGGGGGAGTACCTAAGACAAATACTGTGAATTCTAAGTAGCCGCAAACTCCTGTACAATCATAATGCACCAATTTTTTCTTTGACCAATTAATTTTAGTAATCGTGTCCTATTTTTATGTTATAGTATCCCGGACCTAGGTGTACATAAAAATGGGTGACTCCGATGACGAATATGATAGGAAAAGGCGCGACAAGTTCCGAGGCGAACGTCCCGAGTCGTATTCACGAGAGGGACGGAGGGATGATCGACGCCGTGAAGAATGGGTGGATCGGTAAGATTACTAGCAAATCTCATAACTATACAACTTTTTCCATAACCGTTTTGTTGCATTTGTTTCTTTAACCCTAAAAGCCTAATCTACGCCTGCAAAATGTACCCATTGTATGAAGTCTTTATGTACTTCCAAAATAGATTAGGTTTCTAGGGTTAAGAATGAAGAAAAAGACGATATACCAAAAATATTTCACCCACAATTCTTATGCCTATTCCTCAAATGCCCACAATACGCACTTTCTTCCCATTAAAGACTGACATCATTAATTTCAATAAATTCGCGAGAATTCTAAAATACGAATTAACTTGTTTGCCTTCCGTCAGAATCTGTTATTTCGTTGCCATCGAAACAGACGTACAAAAATCGCCACTTCTGATTACCTCCTTTGCCATACGAGCTCGGTGTATCTCGTGGGTGTTAAAATTGCATACGTAAAGTTTTTGAATTTTTTGAATTACAGAGAATGGTCAAGTAGACCCAGGGCAAGACCCGATTATCGAGAATATCGAGGTGGAGGCGGGGGTGGCGGCCGTGAACGCTATAGTCCAGCTCGCTCTCAAGAAATGGCTCCACCTATGAAAAGAATGCGAGCAGATTGGGACGACAGAGGTCCTCGATACGGTGGTCATCCTGAGTATTACGGCGGTGGCGGTGGTGGTGGTGGTGGTGGCGGCGGTGGAGGAGGAGGAGGAGGAGGAGGAGGAGGCGGTGGAGGTGGTAACGCATGGGGTCCGGACCATTATCCTCCTCCTCATCATGGCAACCATCACTATGGTAACCATGGAAACGCGAGCAGGTTTGTTTAACAATAGATCTTTTGTTTTACAAGGCGAAGGCACAGTATGGCAGTTATGCCTACGATACGCTATCGCGGTCGATTCCTAACTCCCAAACAGACGTTATATCATAATATGAACATTAACGTACCGAAGAGAAGTCGTTTGACACCAAAATTATTGGCCAAGTTGAGGTATTCCGTTCTTATGCACTAGAAAGCAAAATCCGTCGTTCCTAATTATTTAGATTTTACGATTTTTGGCATTCAACCTTCTTAATGCTCACCAATTACACGAGAGACTGATGTAATATGCATTCAATGTGTTTCGATACAGCCGCGAGGTGGCGGGGAACTTCAGCAATTCAAACGTCGAGACGCAGCCTCCGATGATGACGTTCAAGGCATTTCTTGGTACTCAGGAAGACACAATCACCGACGAGGAGGCAATCAAGCGTTATAACGAGTACAAACTGGAGTTTCGTCGCCAGCAGCTAAACGAATTCTTCGTAGCTCACAAGGACGAAGAATGGTAAGTCGTCAAAGATTAATAATCATCATTGTTCAAACTTGTGTCAAATTCTACGGAGTCCGTGTTTTCGAGTCTCTCAATCCTCCGTGTCGATGTCCCGAAAATATACATATGGTATTCCTCTGTTAAAAAAATTGTTCTGGAGTACTTGCGAACTTTACGGTCGAGTTCCTCTCCACGTTAGCTGAAGAACTACGAAGAAACGTAGTGAGAAACGGACTCGCTGCTAACGAAGAGGGAACACGTCGTAATGTTTTATATTTTGGGTCGTCGAGGTGGAGAGCAAGCGATGTTGCAAGATTTTTGTTTTTGAAAAAAAAAAAAAACACGAGAGACCCCTGGCTAATTGTTAACATTGTTACAAGATCTCTCTATCCCTACAGCACACACAGCCGTCAACGACCTATGCCTCGAGCACAGATCATCTCGGCGTTTATTTTATTCGCTCGATTCTTAACGACTCGCCGCGTAACCGCGCATCGACGAAGAACCTGCGCCGCGTTGCGGTTTAGCTAGGGTTTTAATCATTGAGTAGACATTTTGCTGCCGAGCTGGGCGCGCAAAGCCCAAACACGCTCTCGTTTAGGCCGCGTTTTTAAACCCGCTATTATATTATTATCTTGAAAAATTAAAAAACAAGAGAACTCTTGAAACCATTGCGCGCGAGGCGCAATGCGTTCAGATAGGATAGACAATCACTAAGCGTCGACAATACCGAATGCGAGCAAAAGTATAATACTACAGGTGAGGCTCCATACCGTACCCGGAAATATCAATATTTTTTTTTCCACTCCGTTAATATGATTATTATAAAATAACTCGACGATGATTGTTCACAATACGATGACCCCCGTACTTGAACAATTTACGAGACACATTTGTTATTCTATGCATTGCGTGTTAAGTTTTCGTCTCTGACTTTGCATTGGAATTCTGAATTAGCTATAAAAAAAAAAAGCGAAGCGTTTTGTGCCAACTGTCCCGTCACTGCGATTGCAATGATTTCACACGTACTCGTAAATTGGCAAAAGTAAATATAAAAAAATACATTGAGAGTGATCAACGAAAAAAAAAATCAAATACATTGAGCAGCAGCTGCAATCCTAGAACTGTGACTCTGCCTGCCATTAACTGATCCACGATTCGCGAAGGGCCAATGAATCCTAAATGTCGCAAATCGCACTGATATCAACTAATGTCGGAATTTTCGTTTTTTTTCTCCCACCAATCGCCAGGTTCAAGATTAAATATCATCCGGAAGAGTCAATCAAGCGAAAGGACGAACAAATTTCGGCGTTGAAGGTAAAAATATATAAATCTGTACGAGACAATCCATAATAAGTCTGTTAAATATTTAATATAAACTTTAAATATTCATTCCTGTAGAAACGAGTTGAAGTATTCTTGGAGTTATTGAACACGGAACAGATAAACAAAGTTTCCGTCGACGCTGATCAGGCGGAGCCTCTGTTACATCTTCTCGATGCGGTGGTTATAAAATTAGAAGGTGGGACGGAGGATGATTTGAAAATTCTTGATGTAAAGCCTCCGTCAATTTTAATGTCGAAAGAGGCGATAGCAATTCGAAAGGAAAAAGAGAAGGAGAAGGAAGAGGCCAAAGAGATAAAGATGAAGCAAAGTATGGAATCTAAGCCGGAAAACAGGTGAGTTGGAAAATTAGCGCGAAACACAATTCGTTCATCGAAATTGATTGTTTTCACTCGAATTAATTTACGTTCGCTTTAGCAGCGAGGAAACGAAACCCACTGAAGAACCACCTGAAGAGGATAAAGCCATTGAAGACCAGAATGGTGATGTCGAGATGAAGGAGGCCGAGGAAAAAGAGGAAAAAGACGAAGAAGATGAAGAAGGAGCCGAAGAAATTAAAATGGAAGAGAACGCGATCGAAGTGTCCAAAGAAACCGAGGAGGAAATACCTGCTCCAGAAGAGAAAGGTACGTTTAAATATTTTCCCTGATAATACAGTTGATTCTATGCAAAAGAATTTGTCACTACTTTTTTTCTCAACAGCAGTCGAACAGCCGGCCGAACAAGTAAATACGAAAAAACGTAAACGCACAGACAGCAACAGTAGTTCGAGTAGCAGTAGCAGCAGTAGCACCTCCGATAGCGACAGCAATAAGCCTGATACTCCAAAGGCGGAAGCCGGTGAGTAATAATGCGAATTCGTTTCGAAAATTCAATAAAACTTAAGTGTTTTGCAAAATTACTGTAAAACTTCCGATTTTCATCAGCGACGGAAGAAAAAACAAACCCAACTGACGAAAACGTCGAGGAAAAAGAGACGAAAGCGGACGAGGAGGAGAAGGAGGACGATGTGGAGTGCGTCGATCCAAAAAAGCCGGAAATCGAGCCTGAGGCGGTTATCGATTTGGCCAGCGAGGACAAAGAAAAAGAACCTCGTGCTCTTCACAAAACTAGCAGCATATTCCTGAGAAATTTGGCACCGACGATAACCAAAGCGGAAGTTGAGGCGGTCAGTTCAATATAAAATAAACAATTTTTTTTTTTTTTTTTCTATCGCAAAAATCGTAATGAAACATTTCATTACAGATGTGCAAGAGATTTCCCGGATTTCTTCGAGTGGCTATTGCAGATCCACAGCCAGAGCGTCGATGGTTTCGTCGTGGTTGGGTATCGTTCGAGCGTCAAGTCAACATTAAAGAAATTTGCTGGAGCCTCAACAATATTCGAGTAATTATACTTCCTCCGATTTTCTCACAAGAAATTAAATGTATTGAAGAAAATAATGAAACATCGATCGCCATTCGTAGCTAAGAGATTGCGAGCTCGGAGCGATCGTCAATCGAGATCTCTCGCGTCGCATTCGAACTGTCAATGGTCTAACTTCGCACAAGCAAATCGTTCGACACGACATCAAACTATGCACCAAAATCGTTCACAATTTGGACAATAGAATCGGCCTGTGGAACTTTGAGCATAAACAAGAAGTCGAGGGGAAAGAGATAAAAACGAATCAAAACTCGAACGAGGCCGAACAAGCTGTAAGAATACAATCCTTTGAATTTTTCTTTCAATATCCATTTAAAATGTAAATTGACATTGGGAATTTTTTTTTTCTCACGACAGGCATTTGGATTGTCCTCCAATAATCCTGTATTGAAGAACATCACTGATTATCTCATTGAGGAAGCATCCGCTGAAGAGGAAGAGCTATTGGGAATGTCGGGAGATCACGAAGAGGGTCAGCTCGGAGGAGACGGTGATGGACCGATAGAAAGAGATCCTATTCTGATCAAAGTAATTTTCCATTAAAAATATATGTTATTCATCGTTCCAGTATACTTAAAAACTTTTGGGTTTTTAACCTAATTTTGAGATGTCTTTGAAGACTTTTCTATATCGTACCAACTTTTTTCTCTGCAGGTTTTGGATCGATTAGTTTTATATTTGCGGATAGTTCATTCCGTCGATTACTACAATCACTGCGAGTATCCGAACGAGGACGAGATGCCAAATCGTTGTGGGATAATGCACGTTAGGGGTCCGCAGCCAGCGGCGAAAATATCGTCAACCGATCTTTCCGAATACTGTCGTAATTTCGAGAGTAAAATGGCCGCTTTTCTCGCGCCAATCGCCACATTGTCGATCGAGGAATTTGACAAACTTGGTGCTAAAAATGCAGAAGCGTATCCTTTAAAAAAAAAAAAAATGTTCATGAGAAATTGCCGGAGATATTTTGTATCTCGAGTATCCCTCGTTTCTGATTTTTTTTCTTGACCAAACTGAAATCATCCTAGTGAGGTCGAGAAGTTCGTTCAAGCCAATACGCAAGAGCTTTCCAAGGACAAGTGGCTGTGCCCTTTGAGTGGTAAAAAATTCAAAGGCCCAGATTTTATTCGAAAGCATATTTTCAACAAACACGGCGAAAAAGTGGCTGAAGTCAAAGCCGAAGCAGAATACTTTAACAACTATCTGAAAGATCCGAAGAGGCCTCAGCTTTCCGAACATCCGGGAAATAAAGTACCGGTACGGGAAGGTCCGCGGGAAGGGTTTCCTCCATATCCACCCGCAGGGTAAATTTCTCATCTTTGTTCTTTCCATTTACCTTCGATTGCTATTAAAACGAACCAAGAAATTTTTTAGTGTTGTAACGAGCCGTAATATTCGTTCTAGTTTCGGTGGTTACGGCGGTAATTACGGCGGGGGACGCGGCGGTGGCTACGGGGGTGGAGGATTCGGGGGTGGTTTCGGGGGTGGATTCGGTATGCCCCGACCAAATCGTGGTGGTTTCAACAGAGGACGGTAAGTTGTGTATTATCAATGGAACTTGCTCGTTGCGATTTGATTTTGTTTTTCTCACTTCGCATCCAGCGTTCTGCCTCTTTTCTTTTATTTTTTTTATTCCGCCATGTTGCCTCCTAGTTCTGTCCTGTTGAGTCGAAAAACCTCATTTACATACAGGAAGTAAAATCAATTTTATCCCTTCGTACACATCCGGCTCTTCAGGCGTTATACTTTCCTTTTTTATTTCGCTGTTATTTTTTTCCCCCCAAATGCGCGCGAGGGCTCACGTATCTCAGCACGTGGTATATATAATGTTTCCAGGGCTGCTCCAGATACGACGGCGAGGCCTGTTATTAGTTATAATGATTTGGACCAGCTAGACGTGGACACGTTCTGACTTAAAAAGAAATAAGCAATTTTTTTTTAATCGAGCCTTGACAAATCGAGAATTCGTGCGTAGCGAAACAATTTTTAATATCACGTTACAATATGCACATCGGACTTTTCGTGCCATCGGATAAATTAATGCGGACTTGTGTAATATACGCGCAATTTTGGAGGTTTGCGTGAACGCTTGCCAAATACAATACCTCGATTGTAAATACTTCATTATACGCAAAAAAAACGGTATTACGATATCAGCGCTTTGTATCTTGCGTTACACTAACGAAATAATCGTATTTTATCGTACGCCAATAAAGATATCTTATACGATGCGCTTAACAAACAAAAGTTCCACAAAGAACATTTAATACGAAAACAAAACAAAGCATGTACGAAATAACAAAATTAAATGATACCAATTCGATATCTGTAAAATTGCAGATATCAGGATTCCATTCGTGTAACAATGAATAAAATTCACACGCTACTGCCGTTTAAACACAAATAAATGTATTTGTCGGTGGTCAATGTTGCTCATTTTTATTTTATTATCCCATTTCCAACTCGTACATCCTTCGTCCGGTTGGTCCTACTTTATTCGGTCAGATTCACACCGTTACCTTCATTTTTTGTATATGTAATTTTATATTTATTGCACGATACCGTTTTCTTCGCGGCTTATCTATCGCGTCGATTATTCGATCGATCACCATTCTACATCCTCGACACACTTTTACTAATGTTACTCGATACGATCTTTTTGCTCGAATACTACTAAATCCCTCGACTCAGTGTCGAACAATAAATGTTATTTAACGAGAGATATAATAATTTTTTTGGTACACCAACATGCTCGGTATTAGCGCCTTCTCGCCTCTTATCGCACGTATCCAGAATAAAATTGTATCGTAGCTCACGAGCTAATTTATGTTCTTTAACATTCTTCAATTTTACAAATTTGCAGTGGCGGTGGTGGTGATTTCCGGCCCATCATTCATTATCGAGATCTCGACGCACCCCGTGAGCCAGACGAATTTTTATAAATCAACTGATAAAAAGAGAGATAAATAGATTTATACGTGATGTCAACGAGTGATGACGACTTCCGGAGTTCATCGTGAAATCGTAACTCGTTAAAATAACGAGTTTCAAGTCAATTTTACAGTTTTAAAGTTCTATATACCACGCGTGTGTATATATATATATATAAAGAAAATAAGGTTCTTCAGTAATTAAGAATGACAGTGTAGAACAACCTTGATGATGTAAGGAACGTATAATGATAAAAAAAAAAGCGTATTATCATCACTCCGGAAAAGCTCACGTAAAGATCAACTTCTTCAATGACCAATATTATTGTACGACTCGCTGTGAGCGTTCATCCAATAGGAAATGGGGGAATTTTTGTCACAAAACAGTTAAAATACGAATAAGCTTCGAACGGGACATATTTTTCCATTGTGACGATCGCGAATTTATATAGAAATTGTATTGTTCGTAAAATATATCGACATGTCTATTAATCCTGGGTTACTTTGATATAATTGTGTGTTGTGGAGCGTGTAAGAATAAAGAAGGATAGCAATGGGATGTGTTAGGTACGTGCATTATTATATTTATTGGTTCGTAATAATTATATATATCTATCTATGTATACAATTTAAATGTATCTATACAATTATTTGCATGGCTCCTAGGTCAGAATACCGGGCTCATTGTTGTCCGTCGATCGTAACTACATTAATACTTCGTTTTTTTTCTTTAAATATTCTTTATCGAGCAGTTTACGTGGCAGGTTTTTTGAAAATTCGATCCCTGCAATGTTGCTCGTCGCTGTTATCGCCGCAATCGTCGATTCCGTTGCACTTCATGGATTTTGTGATGCATCTACCATTACTGAAGAATGCAAAAGAAGAAATGACGTGACGAAAGAAATTACGATGCGATTAAAATATAGGTCAATTTTCTTTCATACTCACAGACAAGAAAACTCGTGCTTGTTGCATCGTCCCTGACACCCATGTGGTTCGTCAGATCCATCTGTGCAATCGCGTAATCCGTCGCAAAATCTCGCTTTGAGTATGCACTCGCCGTTGCTGCACGTGAATTCGCTGCTCGATGGACAGGCTGATGAACAACGCAAAACGTTGAAATAAAGAATCGCGCGATCGTAAACGATCGTGCCATATGGCAGTAAAGCGCTCAAGCGTGTTGCGAGGATCGAAATAGCGAGGACAGTTTTTTTTGTTTGGCGAGGATCGGAGCCAATCGAGGTGGGGTGTGCGACAATTGTGCGAAAAAAAAGATATGCAAGCAATCAGTGAAACGAAAAATACCAAAGTGTACTCACACCAACCAAGATCTTGACCTACAATGATAAAAACAAAAAGAATAGGGAATGAAGAATGAGAAAACCAACACCACGAAGAATTTAACCTACGTAATACGATATTTAGCTCGCTAGAGATTTATAGCGTACTAATTAGCTATAAGGGGAATTTTGCGAATCTAGAAAATACTGTCGGATATAAAATTTATGCGACTGTCGCGAATTCCACGATTTTTAGTGATTTATGTAGCGATCGAGGCTACGCTCGATACAAATCCGCTGGTCGATCAGAATCGTGGAAATAAAGACGGGGAAATTACTCGTAGGCGGATCACGATAGGATTTGATAAAACTTATCGACGAGCTTACCGAGGGTACAATTTATTTCGTCCGTTGCGTCCCAGCAGTCGATCTTGCCATCGCATCGCCTCTCAAGAGGTAGACAGGAAGTCTCATTGCCACATTGAAAATGCGTCTGTGAATCACAGTCTGAAAAAGAAATCGTTCTCAACGTCAAGTTTCGCAATCGTGTCAAGTTAATTTTTTTCAATTCTAGGCTCGATCGTGGATACCAATAAGGCTTCGGATTTATTACAAATGTGGATTTCGCACGAACGTTTCGTAGATGTTCGTTTGATAGCAAAAATAGAAAACACACGAATACCGAACCGAAGCCACACAAAAACATTGGTAAAGTAGAAAAGCCAATAACAGAAACATACGCTGTGTTTCTTTGCTAAACTGGGCTAATACGGCTTGTGGCCAAAGGGGTGATTGGAAATGTGTGTATAGCAAGAAATCGGCCCGAAGACTCGTCGGAAGGATTAGAAAAACCAACCGAGTAAAAGAAAAATGATTTCTCTTACCGCAATCGTACTCGTCAGAATGATCGTAACAGTTCATATGCCCGTCGCAGTGCTTGACCAGCGGGATACAGAGCGTATTCGAGCACGTCCACTCGTCGTCCAGACAATAATGTTCCACCTCGACGCATCTGAATTTAAATTGAAAATTACAAGTTTTCGAATAAAAACAAAAAATTAAATATTCAATGAGATATCGATAAAAACGATAATGACAAATGAATGTTCCTAACCTAAAAGCGTCGACGTCCAGACGATGGCACTTTTGCTTGTTAATCAGACACAGTCCCGAGCATCCCGTGGGATCCAAAGGATCCGGCCCGATTCGACAAATCGGTACTTCCTCATCGACGAGAGCAACACAGACCTCGGAATTATAACAATCGTCGCAGTGTCTCGTCGCGTTACGATCCAGCGACGTTATCGCTATGGTCGTTGGTGGGAGATCCGTTTCCGTTTCCGGTGAAAAAGTTGTCTCGGGGGGAAACCCCGCTGTCGTCTCGGCCACCGGCGCGCTCCTAGCGGCGAGAGTAGTAAGCTCGAGATTTGCCTCGTAAGCCAGTGAACTCGAAGCCAACGTCGTAGAGTTCGTTTCGTTCGTTACATTAAGCGTGGAGGATCTTAGGTACTGCTGAATTATCTGAAGTTTCTCCGGTTCTGTAACGATAAAAAATAATATTATCAAAAAAAAAATCAACAAATCAGCCGGTTGGAACGAAATCAAAATGTGCACGAAAACAGTCGGTTCACAAGTGACTATAGAACGAATAGATGTTTCAGGTTAAGTTTTTCAACGAGTAGCTCGAGATAGGTTAATGCAAAAAAGTTGAAGTCCGATGGACACTTGAAAATAGTAAACTCTGCTCGACTCTCAAGGTCACGACATTTCAACAAATTTGATAGAAATAACGGGTGGTGCTGCGGAGGTTGAATGAAAAACGATCGAAGCTGATCACTGTGAAATTTAGCGTGAAGATTCGTGTCGACGAAGTAACCACGCTGTTTTAATCTCGATGAGGGATACGACGCGTTACGGTTCTCAAAGTTGTCGATAAAAAGAAATCTTTCCGCCTGCTGTGTTTGTCGCTCTCTCGGTCTCTATATGTGTATATGCGAGTGAGTTTGCGACGAATATATCTTTCCCGGTGTCCGTTACGACTCGATGCTTCACTCGCTGGTTCGTACCAGGCAGCAGAGTAGCGAACCTCGTCTCACGTAGGCCTTTTGAGATATTGCATCTTCGGCCGGTGACAAAAACAAATTGCGGACAACCGGAGAAGGAGGAACACAGAGAGAGAGAGAGAGAGAGAGAGAGAAAGAGACGAATATAGAGACAATGATACAGGTAGAAAGAGAGATGATCGGAGATAAAAGAAGATCGAGAGAAAGCGTTCTTGGACGAGGGAGAGACGCGAGGGCTTAGAGTCGACTCAAAGCGTGCATCCTCCTGCACCTTTTTGCGTCGACTGGTCACCCCGCTCTTCGTAATTCGCTCGTTCCAATGCCGTCAAAGACGCACCCGCGGGGGGTCCTTCTCTCCTCGACGATAAAAATATCAATTAATTTTACTGCAAATTGTCCATCGAACGATTTCTACGAATGGCAGAGGAGCACTATATATATATACATATATCGAAAAATCTTCGTTCTTTGGATTCTTCAAAATTCTTCAATAAAAGTCACGATCGATCAACGAATTATTTTTATTGCTATAATCATAATATAAATTTATAAATCGTTCATTTATCAATCTTTAAAAATAATAATTACTATTATTATTATTTTTAGACCTTGGTAAATCAATGATTTGGCAATTTGACAAAATCCCTCGATTTCGAGAATTTATAAATTCTGGAATTCGATGAAATTGGCGTTGAATTATTAACAAAATTATAATTTCAATAATTTCATATAATCGATCATTCTCTAAATGTCGAAGATTCGAAGGCGTTTTTTTAACGATTAATTTTTTTTTTTTACGAAAATTATCGACTTACCGAAAACAATGTAGAGGGCGATACCACCGATACCGAGGAGAGCGAGAATAGCGATGAGTAGAAGAACGATCGATCTCGTGCATCCCGTACCGTCCAGCGGTCGAGCAAAGTGCAAAGTCCATCCGTGACGATTTTTGCGAAGACGTGCCGGATGCGGGGGTGGTTCGCCCCTCACGCTCCTACGTAGATTGACGCGATTCTGCGACGAGGGTGTTTGCGTTCTAGTCGGCAGTGAATAAGCCCTCTGAAATTTGACAATAACAAAAGAAAACATTTAAATTTATTTTCAAATTATTTTCCAATTATTAAACAAAATTTATTTTAAATATATTTAAAAATTATTTTTAAAAATTTATTTTCAAATTATTTAAAAAAATTTTTGTTTAAAATTGCAATTCGTATTTTAAGTCGTTTCCAGTCAAATACTTTTGTTATTATTCGATACCGATGAATCTTTCGGCTCACCTGAAGTTCTGCCATCGAAAGAGCATATTTTTTTAGGAAAGGGTGGGGGGGGGGGGGAAGAGGAGATCCCCGCTTCTGTTCTTTTTTTTGTACTCCCTACATCCGGTCCAACACTTCGAACCGAGCGTCGCTTCCGTTCGGGAATTCACTCGCGCGGCGCGAAACCATTCGTCGAGAGACTCTGCTGCTCTCGAGCGTCGGGCGAGTCCGAGTGTTATAATGAATGCGCGCACGAGAGTGCACCCGGGGGGTAAGAGTGTTTGAGCAGGTGCGGGGCGTAAAGTGCGTAGATTCTCGGTAGAAGCGAAATAGAACGTGAGGTAAAAAAGAAACAAAAATAAAAAGATTGAAACGACACGACGTTCGGTCTGCGTTTGAGAACAGCCAACGTGTCTGAGACGCAGACGTCGCTTCCGTCTTGGCTATGAAGAGGGATAAGCGCGTTATAAATCTCGTGGCCTATTTTCCATTTTCTTCGAGTTTTTCGGGTCGATAAGTCGATGGACGGATCGAATTTCCTCTTTTTGGCCGAACCAACGACTCAGTGTACTCGTCGAATCGGAAATTTTCCGTGAAATTCGAAAATAATGTTTTCCTTGCCGATTTATAAAAATTGTGAAAATTACAAATTTTCAATTTTCTCAGTTTTTTTCATCGATTATTTCAATTTTTCAATTATTTCAATTATTTCAATTTTTTCAATTATTCTGATTATTTCAATTATTTCAATTATTTCAATTTGTCAATTATTTCAATTTTTAAATTATTTCAATTATTCCAATTTTTTCAATTCCATTTCTTTTCAAGTTTTTTCAGAGTTTTTTGATCGAATAATTGGCAAAGAGCAGGAATAATAATTAACGATGTGTAAAAAATAATAAATATTATTGTTACAAAAAATTATTCTCGGCAAGATCGCCGCGACTATTTTACGACCACTGCCGACACTTTCGAGGCTCGCACTTCCGTGTTTACAGGAAATGGAGCGTGGCCGTCCGCAGTGAGGCCGAAAGCGTGTGAGCGCCGTGCGCCCCGAGCTCGGAAATTAATTCGAACTACATAATCCCGAACTCGCCAAAAGTTGGCCGCTCGCTATCCCCTCACGTAAAGCCGGCTTTCGTATTATTTGTGGAAGTTTTACGTGCCTTTCGCCCCCTAGGTCTACGCGTTCCAGAGTCGATCGAGCCGATCGAACATTATCGATTTTTTTTGTTTGCGACGTATGAACGTTAATTTGTTAAAATAACATGACTTCCGTGACCTTTATGACCTCTATTTACATTTACTTATATTTGTTTGTATTTATCGACAGACGTACTATTTATTTATTAATTTAAATAACGTAGGGACGTTGGTTATTGGAAATGAGTTCTATGACCTTCATGACCTTTATTTATATTTATTCGTATTTGTTTATGTTTATTGACAGACGTACTATTTATTTATTAATTTAAAGAACGTTGTTTGTTGGAAGTGGGTTCGATGACCTCGACGACCTCTATTCATAGTTATTTATAGTTATCGACACTTCCGTGATTTATTTACGTAAATGATTAAGCCAATAATTGATAGGACCATGTAAAAATTAATTAATAAAATAAAGAAAGAAAAAAAAAAAATTCAAGTTCCGCGTCTGACTATACGTTGATATTTCCACTTCACTGATTCGAGCAGTCCGACGTCTCGTTTCCTCGCCGCAATACAAACAATTCCTGGAGTCATGATCGAGTATATCGTTGAATAATCATGACGCACTCTCCGCCACCACAGGAAATTCTAACGGAAATGTGCTATAACCGCAGGGAGCGAAGAAAAATAATAATAAAAGAAAAAAAGAAGGAAACAAAACGGGAACGATAACGTCCAGGAAAACACTTTGACGAGAGCTCTTCGTGTCGAGCCGTTTATTCTTTTGCCACTTTGCGTCACAAATGAAATTAACGCCGAGGTTTAAGCGCGAAAAGGCTGCACTTCCGATTTGTGTCCCGGTCGTTTCTGGCACGCAACCACTTCACGGGAAAAAAATCAAGTCCGACGGGCGTTTTCAAAGTTGTTTAAAATAAATTGAGGCGTGAAACGAGCGAATCGTTTGATCGTCGGACAAGCGTCTCAATTTAATTTTGATTTATGACTTGTAGGAAAAATAATTTTCTGTTGCAAAAATGGAAATAAATTTTTTTTTGCGTGTTTTTTGAAAAATAATAATTTTTATGTTTTTTTTTTCAATTTATTTGCTAATAGATGGGAAAAATGAGAGCGTCGACGTTCTCTATCCTATTGTCACAACGAACGGTACTCGACTGACTTTACTTAACTACAGCAGCCGTACTTCTTGGAGGAAGCCGATGCGCGAAGTCCGTCATTAATGAAATTCAAACGTCGATTATCGAGAAGCTCGACGCGTTGGACGACACATCCTTCGTTACATCGATTTAACCGTTGGCTTGGTAAACAATTAATTAAGTTTTTAATTAGAAAATAAAAACGATTAATTTTTTCATACAAAAAAAACGGATGACGTTTTGGCCAAAAAGTAACTGCGTTTCTAATACACGGTCGTATATGGCAGTCTAGTAGAACGAAAAACGCATTTACTTTTTGGCCAACCTACTTTTCACTAGAAAAACAAAAAATTCGATGCGTTAAAATAAAATTTATGTTTTTTTTTTTCGTTATCACAATTCCTATAACGTATCTCTGTCTCGTATCAATTTTTCTCGAACAACGGCGGGACCGTGGGCATTTCTTCGCGAGGTTGAAAAGCTTTCGACGAAACGAGGTAGAAATGTTATCGACAGTTCGGCGTTCGACATTCTCGAGCTCGAAAATGCTCGATTTCACTAGCCATCCGGTGCATTCGACGTTTTATGCCTCGAGCACGAAATCCGACAATACCAAACGCGATTCTAAGAAAATTAATAAAAAAAAAAAAAAAAAGAAATGTTCAACGATAATCTCTTTATCATTTTGACGTTCTCGAAAATAATTAAAAAATATTTATTGTTCTCGGTATATTTTACAATAATCAAACGAACGCTCGACTTTCTTGCCCATAAACTTTTCAATTCGACGAAATAATATTTAACTGCGCAAATAGAACGCCCTCGTAACTTTCATTTTCCTTTCGACAATGATTTATAGTCACGAGAGAGAGAGAGAGATAAAATTGTATATGCGTAGCAATTACCAATCCACCACATCGTTCATCGAGATATTGTTTCTACTTGCCAGCACGCAATCTCAAATACCAAAAATAAAAGAAAACAAAAATAAAACAAATTATGTGAAACGTGCCGATAGAACGTTCGGTGTATCGCTCGACGTCGAAGCACGTTGCAACCGAGGGGAGCTGACGAAATAGAACAATAAATGGAATAACGGCGAGACGCTGAGTTTATCCCTAACCGAAAGTTCGCGGGTTTTCACGAGTGAGAAAACGCGAGTGCGAGTGATGGAGAGACTGAGAAAGAGAAAAAGCGAGAGTAGACAGACGGACGGACAGACGGACAACCACACGCAGGGATTTGGCACAGTTTCAGACACGTTCACCGGTACACTACTGACATCGGTTTTACTGCCACCCCGCACGAAGCTGGCAAACTTCTGTCGGTGACATAATACAGATTTTACTAAACCTTGTGCATATATGTATATAGGAAATACATACGTGAATATATATACAGGGTGTCAAGCAACTACGAAGATATAAAAAAAGATCTAGATAGTTGGCGTCGGGACAATCACAACGCTTTTTTAAAAATTGTCCTACGATGAAAATTGGCCGAGATATTAATTCTCAAAGTTTGAAAATTTGAAAACTAACCTAACAAATTTGATCGACACGCGTGATCGGCAAACCTCGGGGTCGAGGGTTCGAATCCCGCTCAGGATGATTTTTTTTTCGCAGATCGTTGCTTTTTTGTAGATCTTGACAAAATAACTGTTAATAAACGAACGAAGAGTCGACACGGTGAGAGAAAAAATCGCTTTTCATCGTTCAACCGCAAGTGGCTCGATGGCGTTGTTTAAACTTTTAAACATTGCGAATTAAATATCTCGGCCAATTTTCATCTCGGAACGATTTAAAAAAAATCATTTTGCTCGCAACGACCCCAACTAAACGGATATGTTTGTGTGTGTTTTGTAGTTGTCGCACACCCTGTATATAAGACACAGGGCATTTACAGCATTTAGATTAGAAGCCAGAGTCGATGCGTTGACAGAGTCTCGTTTGTGTCCGCTCGTCCGTCCGTTCCGTTCCACCGCAGAGAAAGATTGACGACTCGGCTCGATTCATATCGAGCGCATACGCAACGCCTACCTCAACGCACTTTCGCGCGAGACACTCCCCTCCAAATATTTCGTCGGTGGACCGACTCTCGTCTAAACTTAAACTTAACGTCCTCGGGACGATATTTACGTCACATTTGGTTTTTTCTTTCTCGATAGGAAAATCTTACGATTAATGAGAAAGTAACGAGCAACTTTGGGTCTGAAGGCATCGTATCCAAGATTTATTTTCGTCATGGGGTCATCGAGCGAAAACACGAGACGAAGATGAAGAGCGAGAGAAAGCAGGATTGTTTTTTTCTTTTCTCTTTATTTTTCTCGTTGCTCGCTCTACGTTTCGTCCCGTTCCGCGTTTCTGTTTCCGTTCTATTTCTAAGATTATCGGCGGTGAGAGAGAGACTTTGACAGCGAGGAGAGGAACCCACGGGCGACGGCTGCGCTAGAGTGCGGGGAAGACCCGTGGATGTAATTAAGGAGACCTCCGTCGCTCGCCCCCACTCCTCCGCGCAGACGCACTCTCCCCACTACTCCGCGCAGCCGCACTCCCCCCACTACTCCGCGCAGCCGCTGTCGCGCGCTCACTCTCTCTGTCACTCGCTCTCTCTCTCTCTCTCTCTCTCTCTCGCGCGCGCTCGTCGACCGACTCAACCGTCACCTCTCTCTCTCTCTCTCTCTCTCTCTCTCTCTCTCTCTCTCTCTCTCACGGTGGCGCGTCTCCCTCGTTGCTCCCGGAGTCAATCCACTAACGCGCTCTTCGGGAGCGCAGCCAGAGGAGACCGCGAGTGCAGACTTCCAGACTTCAAAGCGAAGAATAAGACGAGAGAGGCGCGGGCTATTTGCAAATGCCTTGGACGAGACACGGTCTTGCGGAGCTTACTATATATTACATTTTAACTGTATAATTTTCATTTCGTACCTCTCGCGCGATCGGTGACGACAACGTACAATTTGCTCGTACGCCTCTTATACGAGAGAGAGAGAGAGAGAGAGAGAGACGTGCACGGATTTATAATTAATCGAGTTTGTTCAGGGGAATTTTTTCGGGGGGAATAAAAATGTTTGGAAATACAATTTTCGAAAGACTGAGAGATATCGAGATAATTAAATAAGATGGATAAATATTGTATTTAAAATTAGATGGGCGATATTGAAAAATCATAAAATAATAGGAAATACGTCACTTATTTTTAAGATTGAAGATGAAATAATTGATAATCTATTTTTAAAAAATGGATTGATATTGAAAATAAAATATTTGAAGATTTATTCAAAAAAATATATAAACTTGTAACATAAGAAGTGATGAAAAAAAAACAAAAAAAATCGATATTTAAATAAAATCGTCGATTAAATATCGTGCTTGAAATTATAGATAGACGACATGGAATGAAAAAAGCAACAGAAAAATAGAAAATATTTTTAAGATCGAAAATAAAACAATTGAAAAATCTCTTTGAACAAAATTAATTAATATTAAAAATAGAATATTTGAAGGTTTATTAAAAAAGCAAATTATTACTAACACGTAAGTTAAGAAATAAAAAAAAAATGAATAAAAATAATCGTCTTACCTGAAAAGTTTGTTCCTTGACATCGGTAACGAATATCGGCACGTCCTTGTTGCTCCAGTGTTCCTGAGAGTAAATCGAGTTGACTTTCATACCGGCTCGATTTTTCTGCGGCGTTATCAACGCTCTTTCGTCCGTGAGTTCGACAGCGACGAGTCTAACATCGGTATCGTTTTTATCATAATTCAACGGTTTCGGTGAATTATTAACGGGCATTATAGAATTAGCGTTATTCGTTATCGAAAATATCGAATTCGTACGAACGTCGATAATGGGCGAAGTATCGACTCGTTGAGAATCAAAAACCGGAATTTTGACATCCGGTAGGCTCAAAATCGGTTCGAGTCTCGTTCTCTCCTCGTTAAAATCGTTATTCGCTCGTACTCTGCCGTTAACGTCAACATCGAAGCTCGCGTCCTTCGACGAATCCTCGAGAATTCGATGCTCGACGAGATTGGCCTTGCTCTTGCAATGTTTACAATCCTTCTTGCGTCTTCTTCTACCTGGTTTATCTACCACGTGGCTGGTCGTCGATTTCGTCAGATCGTCATCGACGATTCTCAAACAACCGATCGACCTTTCGTACAACGAAGAGTCGTTATCGATTCCATTGCATCGCGTTCTTTCACGATTCGTGACACGACACGAGAAACGACTCGAGTCGTCGATCTCGATCGGTCGTCGCAACGGTAACGTCAGATTTCTATGAAAATTGCTCGTTGCGTCGATAGAGTCGAGGGAATTTTTTTCATAATCGTTTTGAGAATTTCTCGACCACGTTGGCGAGTCCGTCTCGTGGCAGTTGTGACGATTGTTGCCGCGTGAATTAACGGCTGGAAGACGAATCGGTTGCTCGATCGGTAACGTAGAATTCTCCAAACCGGAAACTACGATGTCCTCGTAAACGTGAGACTCTGGCTCGACGCGTAACGGATTTATTAGCTGACTCGAGCGTATATCTTGCGTTACCTGGGAAGGCCTCGAATTATTCTCGAGGCTGGAAGATTGCGCGAGGTAGCCACCGACTCGCTTGACGTGCGACGGTGACGGGCGCGTGGAAGACTCCTCCTCGTAACCCTGGTTCTCCATCTGGAATGCGTGTAAGAGGTTCCGGTTAGTATGAGTCAATGAAAGAACTCGATTCATCATTGGAAATGCCTCGAATATTTATAAGATTATTTTACGTATATGTATGTATAAATGTGTATAAGTGTGTGTGTGTGTATTTGTTCGTCGAAGGAAAATATCGATGAGTGTATTAATAAGTTCGTGGCGGATATAACGCGGGGTGTCAGAGGGTAATAATAAATGAGGGAATATCGGACATTCTTGTCGGTTATCGATTGATAAAACGAATAGAAATATTGTTTGGGTTTATAAAGAAATTATTGTGAATTAATAATTTATGGTTGATGGATGAATTAATATGATAATTAATATATTAGTAATTTATTATAATTGACAAATTGTTATAAAGTTATAATTCGTAATGATGGATTAATTAATATAATAATTAATAAATTAATAATTTATATTAATTAATCAAATACATCAGCATTACTTTGTTATTTTTATAATTGAATTTATCGTTGGAGCTAAGTGTCTTCGACAATAACTGGGAAATTATTAATTAATTTTAATCCACTAATAAAATTAATCTGACTAAAACTGATATGTAATTAATCAAATATATAACGATAATTATCATACACACGATTGGAGATAATTTTGTATCGATAAGAATTTTATAACACGAATAATCCCAATAATTATAAATTATCTAATAATTTTTATAAAATTATTATAATAATCTCCACTCGTTTCTAAATTCCCATTTTGATTTTCGTCCAAATAATCGACGCACCGTGCGTAGGTCGTTTCAAGAACGTTTTGTCATCCCCAAGATTTTCAAAGCTTCGCCAACTCGAGATTTGTTTTTTTTTTTTTTTCTTTTTTTTTCACGCCCCTAAGCCGACGACCGTGCGTCCACAAATCACGCGGCATTATACGTCAGTCCCGGCAAAACGGACGACACGAAAAGCGTTGATCCGAGGGATACAAAAACCGTTAAATTGCGACTAAACGATCTATTTCGAGATTTTCTTTCGACGAAACTTTTGTCGCGAGTCGAGCCTCGAGAAAAAATATTTTACGTCGTGGCGAATTTTTGTAGGTCGACGAAATAATACGTATTTTTTTCTATTTAAATACCTCGAACTCATCCTGGACCATGTTCGAGTCTCGAAATTCACGTGTTCCTTAAATTTGCGATCCTTCTCGTTCTCGAACGAGAAAATTAAAAACAAAAAAACAAAACAAAATTCAACGAACAAAAACTTTTTCGTAGCACCCTCGGGTCACATTGTTTTCCAATTAACGCTCGTTCTCTAACGATCTTTTTTTCACTCTCTTTTTAACCACGTGGACGTCGATCTCACGTTGAACATTTTCGCTCGTGTTCGTAACGATCAAAGAAACATATTTAGAACGAAAGAGCGCGCGTGTTCCTTTTTACGATCGCTATATGGGAGGAATTATATCACTCGGTCCTTTTCGAACGTCTTCCACATGGTCGGGCCCACCTCTTTTATCTTTCGCAGACGCGAATGCAAAAAAACATTCGACTCACTAAATCCACTTAACCCTCTTCAAACAAACCTATATTGTTTCATTGATTTTTAATTATCGTTACTTCCATTTTTTTCTACGATCGAGAATAAATTCAAATTTTGTCAAAAAAAAACAAAAAAATTATTGTATTTTTAAGATTTTCAAGGGTGTCGATCGATCGATCGATCGATTTTTATTTATCGATGAATTATCGTTCTCACATTTTTATAATCACGATAAAGGTCGAGTATTATCAGAAAAAATGCAATTTTTTGCAAATTTTTACACGTGTTTTTGAAAATTGATTTTCAAAAATTGGCGAATTTTTCGTATCCTTTGAATTTCATTAGTTTTATCCTCGGGAGAGAGAGCGTGGCCGAGTTAAAGGAACCGATACTCGCGAGTCTCTAGCGACTACTATCACTCGAGTCTTAGCTCGGTAGACGCTTGTCGTTGGCGCGTTGTCGGCGGGGGCTAATCTTCGAGAATACCCAGCAGCCCTGCTCTCTCTCTCTCTCTCTCTCTCTCTCTCTCTCTCTCTCTCTCTCTCTCTCTCTCTCTCACGGACTACGAGAGACACACTCGCGTAGGGAGCGAGAAGAGTGCGTCGAGTGGAAATCTCTCACGCACTCTTCCTTGCGTCTATATATATATATATAACGTTAGAAATTGCTATATAAAGGGTGTCAGAGAACTACGAAGACACCAAAAATATCCGCATAGTTGAAGTCGTAACGAGCAAAACAATTTTTTCTAAAGCGTCTCGCGATGAAAATTGTCCGAGATATTAATGCGCAAAGTTTAAAAGTGTTGAGTAATTTAAAAAAAGTTATTATTTCTTACCCTATCGACTCGTCGTTCGTTTATTAACAGTTATTTCGTCGAGATAAACAAAACAAAATAACACAACGATCGGTGAAAAAGAAAAATGTTCCGAGTGGGACTCGAACCCTCGACCCCGAGGTTTGCCGATCGGTCGTTCGATCGAATTTGTTAGGTTAGGTTTCAAATTTTCAAACTTTGAGAATTAATATCTCGGTCAATTTTCATCGTAGGACAATTTTAAAACAAGGATTGTGATTATACCGACGTCGACTATATGGGTATTTTTTTTTAGGTGTTTGTAATTGCCTGACACCCTGTATATTTATATAGATACGAATCCTTGAGTTTTATGTAAGATACACAGATATATACAGGATATAAAAGTCCAAGACAAACGGGAATGCGTCAACGATCGAATTGGACGAGGGGAGAGAAACGCGAATCTGGATTCGTCATCGCACTTTTACTCGATACGTTGCATCGCCGTTGCCCGCACATCGGACGTGCGTGTGGACGTCAATATATTATATATATATATATAGAGGGGTTTGCATGTGTGTGTATATTTATGAATGTATACGTGTAGAGGCGACAACGATGGCTGATCTAGCTAATAGGTATCCGGTCGGTGTGGCCGTGTCACGAGAAAACGTTTCGTTTTGATTGATCGCCCTCGAGCTAGACTGCACTTTGTCGTTGCATAGTTCTCCGCTTACAAATAAACATTCATGATGGAATAGCTGAATTTCGAAGCAGACGCGCCAATGAAGAAGGTTATCGATTGGATCGCAAAATTGTTAATTATTATCATTATTTTATATCGACCTCGGTGGGAACATTTTTTCAAGTTTCGCAATTTTTCAACTAAATCGCAAAAATTTCGAGATTTTCACACTAAATCCCAAAGATTTCGAACTAAATTACAAAAATATCGGAATTTCGAGAAACTAGTATTTTCTTATTATAATCGTCTGTTCAAATCGATCGAAAGAGGAAATCGCAATCCTGTCCCCCTCCTTTCACATATTTACTCACACCCAATAATCTCAAAATAAATATAACATTTTTTATTTTCGTCCACAACTTAAAAAAAAAAAACAAAAAAAAAAGAAAATCTCGCGAACTGTTATACAGGATGTGCGCGAGGCGAGAATTTCGCCGCGGTTGAAATAATAATGCCCGCCTGTCGATTGCAGTCGGGGCGAGAGAAAGAGCGTTATTTTATATTTATTGTGAATGGCCGGAAAGCAAATGCTTGCACAATACCAAAGAGCGTACGTACGTTTAAATACCAAACATATTATATATATATATATATATATATATATATATATATATATATATATCCATACATAATACAGAATAGCGCGTTATATGCGCGCTAATGACCGTTACTAATAATTCGACCGTTCGTGAATCGAGAAATTGTCGCACGTTCGTTCCATTTTATTTATTCCCCTGGCCTCGTATAATCGGTACATCTATTCCCCATAGGCAGTGTACATAAGCGTTGAAAGTATAATGCGAATGAGAGAGCTATGTTTATATAAATTGCCGCGGTATGTAATTGCATTGTAATAGATTATGGACGAGTTTACAATGTTCAATGGTTTGCGCGATTCTATACGTTGGTTCCCAACGCTTTGCACAGGAGACACATATAAATTCCAGCTATATGCGTTCTCTATTTCGTTCTTTCTTTCTATTTTTATTCTCTCTCTCTCTCTCTCTCTTTCTTTTTTCTCTTTCGCTCTCTTTTTGTTTTTTTCTCTTTCTTTCTCTCTCTCGTAAAAAATATATATATATATATATATATATTTCTATAATCGCGGTATGCGTGCCTACTCCAGTTTTACTAGTGACACGTTATATGTGTCACGGTACGACGATCTAGTCGGGTGTGTGGAATTTCGCGCGTTCGATCCGTACACACACGGTTCTCGCCATCTCGCGCGACTATTCCTTATCTAAATTTCCCTCGAACGATTTTTCTTCTTTTTTATTTATTTTTTATTTTTATGTTTTTTTTTCTGTATCGACACGCACCGGTGAACACGTTATTCTACTCATGCTATGTATTTTATTGTTTCGATAGACAATAATGGACGAGGTACGTGGGCTTAGGCGAATCAAAACCGCGAATTAAGATTAATATAATGCTGCATTTAACGTCTGAGAATATTTATATCGTTATAGTAATAATATTTTCATCTTTTATTTTATTTTTAAAGAAAAATGGCAAACGACAGTTATAAACGCCGAATTAATTTAATTAATAAATTCTTACCAATGATTATAAATTCAATGTGTTATTAATAATTAATCGATACAAATTATCCAAATTTTATGTATTTTTGTTATCATCATTTGTCATCGAAATTTTTTTTCTTTTATTTTTATCTGAAAAATAATCAACGATCGATTTCTCGCGATGTTCGTGAGACTAATCTAGGACGTGTGACGTTTTCCAGTCAGTTGCAACGATGAGAGGCGATACAAATTTAACGTGTGGGTAGAAACAGAGAGAGACACACAGAGAGAGAAATAGAAAAAGAGCGAGAGGGAGAGAGAAAGAGAAAAAGAGCGAGAGAGAGAGAGAGAGAGAGAAAGCGTCAATTATAATTACAGCGAGAGGTTTTTGCGTGGACGCACGTCAACGAGAACGGACAATGTGAAGCGAAACGTCTAATAGGTGAATCCTCCGGTTGGTTGGACACGCGGTCCGTTCGCACGAGGGCCAGCCACTCGCTCGCTCTCATCGGTCCCCGATCGTTACCGGGGGACGAATGACATTTTCACGACAGGTCGCTTTCGTATACCGAACGTATAGAAACGTACTCTATGTCTCATCTAGTTGACTCACTTTTCTTTTTTCTTTTTTCTTTTTTTTTCCTCTTTTTTTTTGCTCTCGGCTCTACTTCACGTCACCCTCGTAATAATAATCGATCAATTGCGAGAATCGCGGTAGCGCTGCGGGCCACGTATCGCAGCAACGACGTGACGATCTTTACGATTGATTGGAACGAGGCTGTCGAAGTGATATATATATATGTATAGAGAGAGAAAGAGAGAGAGAGAGAGAGAGAGAGAGAGAGAGAGAGAGAGAGAGAGAGAGAGAGAGAACGAAAATACAACGTATTTTCTATTTTCTTTTTTCTGTTTCTTCTATCTCTATCTCTATGCTTCGCGGCCATTGCGCGATATATAAAACTCATTGAGGCCAATAATTCACAATTAAAGCGAAAGGATCGATACAGCTTTTTTGTTTTAATGATTTCGCTTTGAAAATAAATCAAACCGCGCATCAATTAGTTTTGTATATGTTATGTCTTTGTCGGCTCGTTAGTCTTTTATTTGTAATTTATATTGTTTACTTATAAGTTTTTTTTTTTTAATTAATTGGACATTGACGAAATATGATAATTAGTGAATTTTGTTTTATCGAAAACATTCAATTATTGTTAGTTACATTTTATGTTAATTTTATTTCGATAAAATTGCTGTTAATATAAATGAAATAATTTTCATGCGAATAAATTTCGTTGAAATAAAATGAATAATAAATTTTGATTTAATTTCATTTAAAACAAAATTTAATATCTTTAATTATCATTAATTACGTTTTATTTCGATACAACAATGTACTTAAATATAATTATAAATTAAATAGTTTTCATTTGAACAAATTCCGTTGACATAAAATGAATGATAAATTTTAATTGAATTTACGTTAAAAAGAATTAAATCAAACGTAATATTAAAAAAAACATTGGAGTACATATGTGAAATTGCGCTCGATTTATCGTCATTAATAGTCGAGTCCCGCTCGACGTAACTTTACGACTTGCCGTCTCGATTCCAGCGCTAACAATGCCAGTCAACTAAAAAAAAAAGCAAGTAAGAATGTCGTAAGTGCAATTTTCCAAGCGTTTAACTTCACTCTCGTCCAAGCGTCGAGAGATATTTAAGACAAAATAAAATAAAAGTCGAGCAAAACAGATTTTATTTTTTACCCCACGACTCAACCTCGAATAATAGTAAAATTAACTCCACCGCAGTAAATTTTTTTTCAACATGAAAAATCTTCGACAATTTTACGTATCGCCGATACTTGTAATAAATATCGAACAAGAGTAAACAAAAAAAAATAGCGAGGGAGATTTAACGCCGTGGTAATTAGCGAGTGGTACAGAAACGACAGCAACGCTACGAACTAATAACACGGGCCGAGCAAAGAAAATCGTGCCACTATATATCCTCGAGCATTAAAAAAAATAAAAAAAAATATTAATAAAAGAATACAAATCTTTTACTGCACGCGTGTTACACGAATCTAACGGTACAACGCTATATATATACATAAAATAAAAGATCTAAATACGCGTGTAGTAAATATTCTCTACCGTCGAGTAGGTAGTAACGTATTCGCGAGAAATCCTTGGTCGGTTCTACTCGTTGGATTCGTATAAATAATTCAGAGTACGTTGAATGTGGTGCGCGCGTTTTCATTTTACTTCGTGTACACGTATCTCTCTTCTCGGTCTCGTCATTCGCGAGGTCCTTAAAGAGCGTAGCGTGTTCGAGGGATTGTCTCGATTCGCCGGCGTAACGCGACGTGTATACTCGCATGCGTGTGAGTGAAAGAAAGAAAGAAAGAGAAAGAGAAGAAAAGAGAAGAAAAGAGAAGGAAAGAGAAGGAAAGAGAGAGATTTGAATTAAGTCTCTGATTGGTGAGCATCGCCATGATTGTTCCAATTATCGGGACTTGACTCCTCGATTGATCCCAAGAGAGAGCTTCCACTGACGTCATCGAACGTACGATACTCTTTTCGACTCACTGCTCTCCCCCCTCCGCGGCCGCTGTCGTGTTCTCGCGCATGCGGTTATCCGCACTCCGTTGCGCGCGCTTACCCCCACTCGCCGCCAACTCGCTCGCTCGCTGCTTCTCCCCACCACTACGCCGGCAGCGCCACTCGCTCTCTGTCTCTCGTTACGAACACATGTAAACATATCGCGCTTGCATCGGCGCGCTAATGCTTTGGAGAATGTGGCACTGACCCAAATTATTGTCCATAATGATGAGCCGGACGAAAACAAAAATCGAAAACTTAACGTGTCACGCGGTGAAGAGTCGTCGTCACTTCCGTGGAATGCGCGTGAGAAGTCGAGAGGTTCTAAAAGTCATTTTAGGCAAAATAGATAAATCTCGATAAGACGATCCTTCTGAAAACTAATTTTTTTTTATGGTCATCGTCGCTAATCCGTCGGAGGACGTGGCTCGAGCAAATTCGTTCTCGAAAAAACATCGAAAGAGCAACAGTGCGATTTAAAAGACGGTTTCATCGTTTCTTTTTTTCTCCAATATTTTTTTATCTCTTTTGTTTTGTTTTTTTTTTCGACGCGTTACGGGTGTGCCGACTGCGGGAAGCCTGGCGAAGAAATCGCCCGGACAAAACACTCTAACTGAATTTCCATTTGGTGGAAGAGAGACAGAGAGAAAAGATTTGTTTTTTTTTCTGTTCTTTTCTCTTGTTCTTCCGGGAACACGAGTAGGTATCGCGCATTATACATTCCACGTAGAGGACGTTTGCGGATACATATTCGAGTGAGAGAGAGATAGGGAGGGAGAAAAAGAGAGAGGGAGAGACAAAGAGTCCAACCGCGAGTCTCTCGGGTGAACTACGTGATATTCCGTCGGGGCGAATATTTTCTTCTCATCCTTGTTGCTTTTCTCTTTACGCTCGGCTGCTGTATTCTCGAGTGAAAGGAGAGCGGAGGAGACGAAGGCGCTGAGAGTTACAGTAGCGAGATGTTTCATGGGAGCAAATCTCTCTCACTCTCTGTCCGTCCTTCGCTCTTTTATTGCAACTTTTCTCTCTCTCTGTCTCTCGTTGATGCTCCAGGAACTCACCGAGCGCCCTACGGCAATATGTATGGGCCGTTCCACGTAAAATAGATTTTTTTCCCCCAATCGAGACAATATTGATTATAATTAAAATCTATCTATAATTTAATTAATTATAACAATAAAAAATAATTAAGGAATTATTATTTTATATACAGACAAATAAAACAAAAATATTCAAATTACCAATGAGCATTAATTATTGGATATATGATAATTTATCGTTATTAATCAGTAAACTAGTATTTATGTTTTAAAAACTTTTTTTTATCCAGGGTCGCTAATTCTACTCGAGTAAAAAAAAATCCTCTTTACGTGAATAGCTCTATAGTAGGCATGCTATGTATAAGCAAACGAAGGTTCGAGTCGATTTTGCACAGATCGTCGTGGTTGCCGTCACGCTGAGATTGGTTCCTGTCTATTTTGCCACATGAGGTATATACACATATATATACATATATATATATATATATATATACATATGTACAGACCAGGCTCTCTCTTGTCCGCGTTTCGTGGAATAGATAATTCCACCTCTCGACCCCCGGCTTAATTACGGGTAGCCCGTGAGCTATGTAATTACCCTCTTGCCACAGGAATTATACACCGTATAGGACCGAAAACATTGTGCCAACCGCACCTCCTTCGCGGTCCTCTCTCGACAGGTAGTCGAGAAATACGCGACGACAATCATATCCTCTCGTCTTTATATATATATATATATACATATATAGCTTGAATATGTTGCACGTTTATATATGTGGGTATATATGATGTATTATATTATGTAATTAGACGATGGTGATTGGCGGACTAATAAGCTCGACGAATACCTATTATTTTAGATATTTTTCGTCAAGTGCTCGTTAATAGATTCGTTTTTTTCATTTTCTACGTCTTTATTGCATAACTGTCGTAATTCAAGGTTTAAACAGTTTTTATCAATTTTTATCATTTTTAAACGATGGTAGAATTATAAATGGAAATAATTTCAACAATTTGATAAATCGCAACGATTTAATAAATTCCATAAATTTCTTATTTCGATCAATTTCCCAATTTTATCAAATATTCTCAATTTTTATACGAGAAAATATTCTAACGAAATAAAAATCGAGGCGACGTTCGACGAATAAAAATCAAAATCTCGCGGCACGTTCAAAGGCCGTGGTAAGTAATTCGTTTGTAGTGCGAATGCCGAGGATTATGGATATCTAAATAAAGAGAGACGGGAAGAAGAAAAAAAAGAAAAAAAGATTTCTTTTGCGAAGTCGACAAGAGCCGACGAGAGATCGAGGCGATCGAGTCATGCGTGTGGCGGCGGCGGCGTCGGCGGCGAAAGCGATCGAAGGGCGCGATGAACGAACGAACGATCAACGACGCATGCGCGTTACCGACGCGTGATTCAAGAAACGTTTTACTATCGGTTTTCTCTCTCTCTCTCTCTCTCTCTTTCTCCCTCCCTCCTGCCCTCTCTCTCTCTCTCTCTCTCTCTCTCTCTCTCTCTCTCTCTCTCACACTCACTCACTCTTTCTTTCTCTCTCATTTTCTCTCTCTCTCTCCCACACACACAGACACACTGCGAATCATAAAAGCTGAAACATAGAGAAATCTGATAGTCACCCCCACCCTTCTCTGCCTCGCCCTTCCCCCACCACCACATTATTCTTTCTCGCGTCTCGAACAATGCGAGATACGTATTGTAACGCGCCTCGAGCAATTCTCCTCGAGGCGAAAACTCTTCTCGTCGCAAAATATTTAATCTTTCGTCATTGCCTCTTCTCCTCCTCGTCCTCTCGTTTACCCGGACGACTACTCGTTTCATCTTTTTTTCTTTATTTTTTTTACTCGTGCCAATTCGATTTATGGTCGAGCTATAAGTTTCGACCCTGTCGTTCGAACGATTGAAAAATACTTCTTGAAATAGTTTTGATCGCGAGGGGTGGTTTTTTTGTTTTTGTTTTTTTTTTTGGATTTTCCCTGCCCCAGAATGGTTCTAAGGGTGATGGTTGTGTGGAATGATCTAATATGGCGAGAAAGATTTCGTTTTGTTTTTATTTTCTTATTTTTACGGATCGACTCGTTCGCGATTTGACGTAAAACGTGTCGTCGATGTATTATCGTTGTGTTTATGGCTGAGTTTGCACGAGAGTTACCGACGAATGAAAAAAAAGAGAGAATACGTCGAAGGACTGATTGTGTGTGAGAGAGAGATAGAGGGGGGAGAGCGAGAGAGAGAGAGAGAGAGACAACGAGAGAGGGAGAGAGAGAGAGAGAGAGAGAGAACGACAGAGAGGGGGGGGGGGGAGATTCCCAGCAACGCGGAGAATCCACCGATAATAGGCATCGCCGA